>VOQJ01004845.1:26611-43887 GCA_015052665.1 Apistogramma diplotaenia
GTGTTGGGGGGGGGGGGGTATTGGTTTCCCCCAGTTTTAAGTATTTATCTTTAGTACATTTAGTGCCATGGGTTGATATGAATCATAAACTCCTGTTTTAGATCAGTTTGTTTCAGCCAGTTAATCAAAGGGTATAGAAATGTAAGCACACATGTTGCTTGCTCAGAAACAGAGATCTGCTATGACTTGAAGACACCGAAAAGGCTCGTTTCCTTTTAAAACATGTACCTGAATGGCTAACGGGTTTTGAGACTTGGCCAGCTGAAAGGGGATAAGACCATGACCTCCCCCTGATGCCTTTCACACAATAATTTCAATAACAAGAGATCTTTAGGTATAAATTTGTTGCAACACAGTGAGCATGCCAGCAAAGTATTTTTAAAGGTTTTATTCCAACGAGAAGCTAAAGGTCCAGTTACACTCAAAGGTGCAGAAAGTTGAAGTAACAAATTTTGACTAAAAACAATCTACATTTCTGCTTTTTAAATTTTATTTCTGCCAAAGTTTAAATGGAAATGTAGACAATGTAGACACTTTGTACTCTGTAGTTCCATCATTTGACAATTTCTGTAGTTCCACCTCTATATTTCAGTCAATCAATATGTGACTGAAGTGCAGAATTCCAGCTGTAATTCAAGGAGTTTTACAAAAGAAATATGCACAAACTGTCAATTACAGCCAGTTTTATACACACCCATGTTTCAGAGGCTCAACATAAACTGGACAATTGATGAGGCCCGTTTCCTCATGATATCCAAAGTGCTGAATTTTAATTTTACAGCTTTTCCCTGCAATTTGAAGTATGAGGCCCAAAGAGATGTCATCACAAGTGCAAATAAACAAACCTGTCAGAGACAGCAAAACTAAAAGACAACTAAAGTGCATGATGACAGAATTATTTCCATAGATAAGAAAAACACTTTCACAGCATCTAACCAGGTGTATCACTGTCAATGTCTAATCAGTTCTCCCCCTTCCTTTTTTTCCTTCTTTCCCATTTTGCTATTGATTTACACCATCATCTTTCCTATCCTAAAGTTCATAACTACCTCCAGAATTATGAGGATATGTATACAGCTTTCATGTCTTTTTAATCTCCTTATACCCCACTTTGCATTTAATTATTATTAATCTCTGGCTCTCTTCCACAGCATGTCTTTTGTCCTGTCTCTCTCTCCTCAGCCCCAACCGTTTGCAGCAGTTGACTGCCCCTCCCTGAGCCTGGTTCTGCTGGAGGTTTCTTCCTGTTAAACTGGAGTTTTTCCTTCCCACTGTCACCAAATGCTTGCTCATAGGGGGCTGTTTTCACTGTTGAGCTTTCTCTGCAGTTATTGCAGGGTCTTACAACCTTGAGGCGACTGCTTGATGTGATTTGGTGCTGAATAAATAAAATAAAATTAAACTGAATCTCATTCACCAACACTAGCAAGTGCCAAATGTGAAGAATTATCCCATTAAACAGTTACTTAATGACCTCAACCCTGAAAATGATTTCTGTATCAGTAAAAAGAGCTCGTCTCTGCATTTAGGTTAGTGTTTTAATATATAAAATGTTTTTTTAAATCACAGAGATGGAAGCCAACTTGTTTTTCTGAACAAAATCTACAAGATAGAAAAATGCAACTCGTGAGCTCCAGCAAAGCATCTCAGCCAATGGAATATCCACTTGTTGAAGCTGATGTGCATCAGCACAGAAAACTGGGCAGCTCAGACCTCAAAGTCCAACCACCACTCTGAAAACATAATTCATGGCTTGTGGAAATGTGTTTTAGTTGGTCCACTCCCCGCCCCCACTGCAACTCCCTCACAATGGGTGTCGAATCTAACTTCACCGACAAACACAACAATTCACCCGCTATCATAATTTGTGACTGTAAACTAGAGAATGAGAAAAAAGAAACATTTCTGGTTTGTGTTTTATACCGTGACAACATAATGGACTGTCTTAAGAAGGAACAGTGCACATTAAATGAAGTCCAGATACAACTAGAGAAAACATTCCTATAGAGTGAAGCCTGTTCATACAAAAATCATAATTACACAAAGCAAATTCAACATACATTCATCAAAGCTGTCTGAACCTTATGTGTAAATCTAAAGTATGAGCCAAAAATAGAAAACATAAAGAAATTATTTTCTAATGACCCACAAACCAGGACTGGAGTATTTCACAGTCTGTAGAAAATGAGATAAAAATCTGGTAATTGTTCAATGCATTGCTAATAAAAAATGACCCAAAAAGTCATTTCTTTGCTCAAACTTTCATGGAAAAGGCTACCAATGCTCAACACTGCCTTTTCTGTCTGGGAACCCAACCTTTCCCAGAGCCCCAAACAGTACCGCTCTGCATACGGCAGCTTAGAAGGGATTTCCAGAGTCTAATATAATAAACTCACCACCACAAGCTGGGACTTGGGGAGTGAGGCCCAGGCTGACATTTGTCTTGGCATGAGGAGTCACTGCCAACATTAGTGCAAATTGCCCGCTGACATCAGTTACATGGGAAAAGTGGCCTCAGGACATTCACTGAGATGCTGTTGATTCAGCTTCTGCTCTGTGCAAACCCATATTCATGATACAGGACTGGCAATAGAGTTTGTTACAATGCTGCAGCATTGGAGGATTTGCAGAAAATTAGAGGACTTCATTTGCATCTTAAGTGTCTGACATTGTTACTGCTGACCATAGTTAGAGATGAAAATCACACTGTATTATTAGAAAACAAGTGTTGATGATCTTAGCTGAAATCTTAGTTGCTGTATATCAAGCACTGATTGACAAAACTATCACAGAGTGGTGGAGTTTTAAATAGTCCGTGTCCTCTATCCCAGCTCTCGGCGTGCCTTATCTGGAGTGGAAACTTGATTCGATTTTACGACCAGATTTTACATAACAACAACACAAGTGTCTATATTAATGCGATATACAGCACATCTTGACTCTGTCTGTTACATAATCTGCCTGGAGTCCTGCTTCTTCAAGTGTGATGGATCCATCACATTTGCATTGTGTACTCTATTGAGTGCCTTATAATTAATGGCCTCTGCATTAGGCTGAGGTTAGCAATTACAAGTAGAGGATTCACTTTTCTCAGAATTGGAAAAGATGGAATGATTGTGGGGATACTTTTCCTTGTCTGGTGGAGTAAGAGCGACTGTAGCTCATCAGACTGCTTTTGCTTTCCACTCTTGAAAAGAGTCTGACAGAGGGAAGAGCTGCTAGAGACGAGATTTATCACCACTTGTAAGGTCCTACACATAACTGAAAGGCAGTAGAGAACTTAACATATATTCTAAGAGCACCTTGAAAATATAATTTATCTATTGTAAATAACATGTCTAGATTTTTTTTTTTGTATTTTATTTTCACAGAAGAAATAATGGCTTCCAGCTCACCCAACACTCTCAGAACAAGAATGAAAACTTGAGCAAACTAAAGACTAGCGAATAATTTTATTTTTATTCTTCTTCTGCGAAACACTGATTGTGTCTTTATGCAAACCTTCTGAGGCCAGAGCTATTTTAAACAGACAATAACACTGGCATCACGCCCTGTTTACTTCTGCATAACTTTCCACTTGTCTCGCTGTTCCACTCAGAACAAAGTGCCAACAAACTCATTGAATTCATATGTTCACCAAGCAGGGTAATAACCAATGGAAGAGTTACAAAAGGAGCAGCCATGCGTTAGCAGCATGTGATTACGTGTCCCCCTGTGTGATGGTGGTAAACAAAACCTGGCTCTGAGTAAGTCCTTTGTTATAATATCTACATAGAGGTTCCCTGTCTTTATGCTGCTTTTCTGACAGCAGGATTATGTAATGCTTTCGGAGCATTTTGTGAACACATTATTAAACCAATATCGAACTAACGAGAATCCTTTTGAGCCATAAAAGATCTCATTTTTACTGAAAAGTAAAAGCGCTGTACGTGTTTTACATAAAACACAAATAAAAATTAGGTTACAATTTTTACATTTGTTGATGGGGACTTTCTGAGTTTGAATTTTAACATTATCCTGTCACTTACCGACAAACACTTGCAGACTTTTTTTTTTCCTGATCATCATACATATGCATACATCAATATTTTGCGATGGACTAAACTGCCTTCAAAACAGCACTGATTATACGTCGTCTATACCACAAAACCCTCAGTGCTGAATGAGACAGCATGTGCGCACAGCAGTGTTTGATCAGTGGGGTCTAAATCTTCGGCGGCTCTTCCCAGAATCAAACTGCGTCACAACGGAGAAAGAAAAACTGTCTACGTTTCTGTCAACACAGAAATCACTGAGGTCCTGTCAATTCAGACCAAAACATGGAAGCTTATAGATTCACCCAGGCAGTGAAGCTTTAACTGTTCCAGTCCGCATTGGTTGACTACACACCATCACCACAGACTTATCATCATCTCTCTGACAAACAGCCTTTGTTCTCCTGCCTGGGGTTGACTCCTTCTGGGCTAGAATTCAGACTGGTTCCCCAGGGAACCCAGCCAAGGATTCACTGTGTTGGCTCTCTAAAGTCAAGAAAAAACAGAGAGACACCCCCCACCTCCCACCCAAAAAAAACCCAGCAGTGGGGATACATTACTTAGCAGAGTGTCATCGCGTGAGTTTCCCTGTGTGGTTTGGCTGCATCAGTGCAGGATGTCACTTAAAAATCTGACTATCTGTCCCATCTGACAGAGTAAATGGAGCAGCGCCTGCAAACTACTTGAGACAGACAACTCGAGCTGCACTGCATCATATCATCATCTCCTCAGATAATACGCAGCAGCCTGTTTAAACTGCATACTTTTCCCTGTCTCCCTCAGATATGTCAGTGCTGCTGTATTGCTACTGTATCTACTTTTTAAACCTCTCCATCACCCCAGATTCATGGGCCGCTGGAGGGAGCGGGGTACTTATCCCTTTCAAGTTTCTGTGTATGTAGAGAGTGACGAGCTCAGAGCCTAGGTGCCAAGACTTATATTCTTCTGCTAGTGAATAATTTCAAACTATATGTATGGACTGATTCTCACTTTGTGCATACCTAATATTACATTGAATGTAATCCTGTGACACAAGTATTATATTTTTCTTTATTAGAACCCTAACACGTGGTAGCTAAAGCTGATGTCATTTTGAAAAGGATTTGGTCAAAAACCAAACCAAAAGCAAGCCAAATTTAAGTTGTGGCTTCTGCTACAGGATCAGTTGACAGTGGAATTTCAGTTCATCATGGGAGGAAGATTAATGTCTGCATAAATATCTCAGCAATCCAACCAGAAATTGTCAAGATAATTCACTGTCAGCCACAACTGTCCACCTGTTTTTAGAGAAAAGGACAGATGATCAGGAAAATTATTGCCATTCATCATCTGGTAACCCTGAGGTCTTTATGAAAATTTGTACTAGTAATTGATGAAGTAAAATGATCATCAACAACAGTGAATCTCACCTCCAGCATACAAAATGTTAACCACGTGGTGCCAGACTCGTGGACCAACTTGCACTGCCATTCATCAGGCTTTTCAGGCAGCCTGAACAAAGTGGGACCTATAAAAGAGCTTTATGGGCCCCTCTGGATGTTTTTTTGTTGGCTGTGGGAGGCACAGGTGGTAGCATGGCAAAATGCTCCTCTAACTCTACTGAATATCTCAGAGTAGGAGAAGGGGGACCGTTTGCCATAAAGCAAACCAAAAAGTAACCTTCAGGAGGGTATTGTCAGCTGGATGTAGCTACAGTAGCTGTGATTGGAGGGACAAAGGCTGACAGCTGTCCCCATTTCCAGTGAGTACAGTGAAAATTAGTGTGGTATTTTCCGGTCTACAAGTCACACCGGAGCGACTTATATGTGAAATGAACACATTATTATATAATTACACATGTTCATTATTTTCACACTGGCAACTGAAACCATCCTGTCGGGATTAAAGAAGGGCGGAATAACTGGAACTTCAACAAGCGAGGCAGAGGAAGCAGCGCTTAGTCTACCTCGGGAGTTGGAGATGTAAAAAAGTGACAACAAGGATGAAGAATTCAATGAGAGAGATTGATGGTTTGGTAAACCTGTTAGCATGTTCTTTATGCTAGGGTTATCAGAATAACTGTAACGTGAACATACCGGGCACGTACTCAGTTTGTTGTCTATGCGTCACGTAACTGAATGTGTTACGTTAAGGCCTTTACACAGCGGACTCGTAAATTTCATGCGAATGTTTCGTGCTTCAAAAATATTTTTCGGACTCGCCTGTTCGTAATGGAGCCGTTCACACCGAGCGCGTCATTTCACGGGACGAATTTGGAGCATTTATTTTTTCAAGGTCGTTTTTTCCGATTTTTGGAAGCGAAAAACCAGATCTGACCAATCAGACAACGTGATTTCATCTCTCTAAACACCCACCGATGTACTGAATATACAGTGATGTAAGAACAGTAAAATTATACAGTTTTTCCTCAGACACAAAGCTACACGCTGCTCCGGGTCAGACATTTCTCAGATGTGATCCCAACTCTGCCAAAAAGAGCTCAAACTGCCCCCTGAAATATCCTGAAATATGCACGAAAGCGGCCGTGATGCAGCTTCACCTCCGGGTTCAAATCATGAAACTCTCCCTGCTGCTGCTGCTTATGAAGCCAGAATCTGTTTCTTCCTGCTCTCATTACATCATTGTTTGATGCCGACTGCATTTTTTTTTGAGGACGATCGATTCGCAAAAACGGAACGCGTTGGTGTGAATATAGGTTATACGCCAGGATCGCATCGTTTTTACACACCGGTGTGTAACGGCCTTTAGCCTATTCGACCTGTTATTTTATTCATTATTATTTTAAATTGCCTTTCAGGATGAAATGTCTGTTCGTGGTTTTATCAAATAAATTTTATCCAAAAGGTGCTTTGCGACTTGTGTTTATTTTCTTCTGTATTATGTATTTTTGGCTGCTGCGCCTTAGTCCAAAAAAATACAGTAGTTTGTAAGTAAACGTTGCAGAAAAAGTAAGAACATCTGTGTCTGATTATTTCTTTGTTGTACCAAAGCTTCTTGACAAATCTTAAACCACTGGAAAGCCTGTTTATTTCCCCTTAAATGTGCCACGTCTGTAAGGAAATGCATTTGTGGTTTGAGCAGCAGAGTTGAGTATGAGGGTTGCACCCATGAAAAACTTACCAAATCTTCTCTGCCAAGAAAGAGCTTCTTCTGCTATTAACTTTTTTGTTGAGCTTCTGGTACCCCAGGTGCTGACAATCAGCTGTCTGATTAGCAGCATGTGAACATGCACCCTGCTATATCAGTCAGTTGCTCTCTGCGCCAAGCAGTGACTGATTGGGATAGGGCCTGTGCCAAAGGGCAGCTTCAAGCTAATGTTCCGCAAAAGTAAATCATTGCATTATTTGGAGTGTGGCCTTGTAGCATCTCCAAAATGAAGGCCAAGTTCCATATAACAGGGGATGTCAGAGAACGGCCACATCCCAAGAAGGCGACATCACAAGAAGACAATTTCCTCACCTGATCAGCACTTAGGAACTGTAGGGAGTCTTCAGTCAATGTTTTCAGGATGATACGGCCGACGGTTCTTTACTCAGCCAATCCGGCACACAGCACGCAACCAATGTCCGCTCTCATAGGGCTGCCATGACTGCACCGTCAGACCCATTTGGGCTGGTGTCGGCAACATGTGCACTGGAATCTGAGCATGTGGAGGAACATTATGTTCAGCATTTGTCACAGGGTTGTCCAGAGTCTGCCTATGGCAGCTGGATTGTAGGAATGAAGTATGTAGAAGATGCGGATAATGCTATGCTGATTGCAGCAGAGAGAGGGTAACAGCTTTTGTGAGGCAGCATCTCCTTCAGTGGAAAAACAAGGCTCGTCATCACTGGAGGTAATCTCAATGCATAGAGCTATCAGGGACCAAACTCTAACCTCCAAGATGATAACAGAGCAAGGTTTTTTCAGAGACTACCTCAGTGATTGCCTGCATTCCCGACCTGAACCCCACTGAGCTTGGTTGAGCTGTTCATGCCAGAGTGACCAACACAACCACACCTGCCGGGTGAAGAATGGGATGTCATCCCACAGCACTGTGTGCCAGGCTCCTGTGGCTGTGTATAGTTCTTCCACATGCTACTGTGGTTTCCTGTATGAATAAATTGTTAAATTGCCGATATGCCTTATTTCTTCAGACTTCATCCAGTTACACCAGAGTCAATAACCCAATAAGCTATTTGGCACTGGCACAGAAGAATTGGGAAGCTTTTCATGGGTGTGACCCACATACTCAACTGTGCTGCTCAACCAACAAATGCATTTTCCTTGCAAATGTAGCACCATTTAAGGGGAAATAAACAGCTTTTCGGGCAGTGTGAGATTTATTGCCAAGAAGCATTGTTACAACAAAGCAGTAACAGCCCAAACACAAATCCCCTTACTTTTTGTTCTAAGTTGTAATTAACATGCAGGCCTGCCATAAACTCAGCTTTGCCTCTATTGGAATTTGATCAAACCAGAAAACAATCATAATCGTATAATTTGAGCTGTGCAACTAATTTTTCTCCAGTGATCAAAATACTGTTGGGAGGTCCTTTGCAGTATATACAGACTATGCTGGAATAAGCTCTCTTTCCAAACCAGAATAATAAAATTCCCAAACTTTAGTTCTGCTAATGATACAGTTACCATGGCCACACACGGTTGTTCCACTATAACCATATAAAATTGCAAATGAAAGCACAGAGAAGGTCTCTCTGAGTTTCAAACTTCAGCAGCACCTACATGTCACTTGGATTTCATCCAGTATGTGCAAATGTAGCACAATCATTTTGAACACGTAGAATCAAGTTACTGTGAAACACTCCATTCTATACAAATCATTTTATACAAAGCTGAGTCAAAGCTTTGTCAAAACCACAAATGTCAACGTTTGCAGAAAAATCATTAACTAAATGAATCAACAACCATGAATGTCTGTCTAATATTTTGTGATGGTCCATCCAAGAGATTTAAAGTGTGAGTCATGGTCACAAACCCACAAATGTCAAGCTGCTGCTTAGGAAAATTTTAAGGTGCTAGGAATTCATCATTCATATAGTCATCGACACATTGTAACAGTCTCAACCAAAAATGTTTTCATGTTAAAGGAGGAAGTAAAACTCAGGATCTATATTAGCTAGACTTCATTTGTGAGTTTAATTCAGTTCAAAGTTCTACACAGGGTACATTTCTCATTTTTTAGGTAATTTTAATAGAAAATAATGTCGCACTCAGTTGTGTTCACTTGTAGTTGCAGAGAGAGGAGGATTTTAAAAGTGATGTTAAAGTCACATGCTTTCTGCTCAGAAATTCAACCTAACAGCCAAAATGTAATGTTTTTGATTCCTCTTGGCCGACTAAATCACAGTCATGGTCATAATGTCACAAGCTAGCTTTACTAGCTAGCTTTGCTTGTTATACTGCAACTTTACTGTCCTACAGCAGCCACAGTTGCTAGGATCATACACTTGAATTGGGAGGGGAAAGAAAACAGAATTTGGTTGTCTGCAGTCTTCAGTCTACTGATATAATGTGGTGACGTTTTCTACACTGCACCTTTCAGCCTGGAGAACTATTCCTGAAGAGTGCTTAAAGAAATTACATGAAAGCTTATTTATGAGAAATATCAGGAAAGGCAAAAAGAATATATTTCTGAGTTTTAACACCTCAGAGGCTTTAAAGCTTATAGCAGGGTGTCCAAACTTTTTTTAAGGAGGGCCAGATTTGACAATGTAAACATGCCCGCGTGATATTGTTATTTATTACTTTCATTTTCATAAAGCACACAAACATGGAGTAGCCAAATGTAGAGCATAATTTTTCTGCTTCTATTGGTAAGTAGACTGTAGTCAACAGGATTCAAGATTTAAAGAAATGTCCTGTTTTGCAAGTATCTTTGACTGTGCTGCTGTGTTTACACTTTAATCAGCCTGGTATTTTTGGCCACATCAACTATCTTTATAGAGCTGTGATGTTGTTACAACTTTTGTGAAAAATCTCTGTGAAAAAATGAGGTGTTTTTCCTGATAAATAAAGAATATACAAATGTCACCTGTAACTGGAGCTCTTCCTATCTCAAAATGATATAATTCCTTGAGAGATATGTTTGGTTTATTATATGCCATAAGGTCGAGAGAGAGAGAGATGCTGGTGTCGCTGTCACACTTCAGCTCAGTCAGCTCCAGCATCACAGTTTTCAATACAGTAGCTGCAAAATTCCCAAAACAGTTGTTGAAGTCATCAGCACTGACTGCTGCATACCCGTTCATGACCTCCTGCAGAGCTGGGGAACCTGTGGTGTGGGCAACTCTGTTTACAGCGAGGTCCAGGGGATGGGGTGGGGGGGTCGGGAGTCCCCTCGTTGCCGACTTCATATGAAGGGAGTGCTCAAACAGACCCCAAATGTTGCCAAATTTCTTACTTGTCATTAAAAAAAAAAGTGCGTGCTGAGTTGTATCCATCGCTTGGGCCGGCGGGCCAAAAATAACATGTATGGAGAATCCAAGCTCGGGCCATGTGTGGCCCGTGGACCGTAGTTTGGACACCCCTGGCTTATAGTGTCAAACAAATTAGATTATTCTATTATTATTCTGTTATTACACTAGGAGTATTTTGCGATGCAACGAAACAGCCTTTTTGCAAACTTTTAAGGACTTAGAAACCTAAAGCTGGTCTGAATCCAGGATTTTTTTCCTCTGAGCAGTCAGGGGATTTACAGAGTGAATACAAATCTTTATCTCCATTGACAATGGGAGTAAAACAGTCACCACACAAGCCAGTTGCAGCTGTTTATCAGTAAGATGGTTGGAGTCCTGTCCAACAAGGGCTTAACTGAAACTGAACATCTGTCTCTGATATAAGCAGTGAGGCCATAAGAAGTTCTTACTGCTTACAAGGTTGTTTTTTCTTCTTCCTCCATTCAGCCACCTTTTCCTCAATAATAAATGCATTTTATACTTAACATGACCTTTGACCTTGATTGTCAAATGGAAATTACAAAGTGACAACATTATATTTGAATAGATGGACTTCTTTCGTTCATCTATCCTGTATTACTTAAAACCCTGTTGGCAGATTATTTGTATGTCCTTGAGAAGTGATCCCGATTTGTTATTCCACTTCACTCATTATGCCTGTGCCCACAGGAAGCAGAGCCAGGTTATGAACATGGTCAGTTATATTCTTCCAAAGATAATGGACAACTCTTGGGTGGCCTGGATCTCAGTTTCATTCATAATTCATGTCACATAGATTTTAGCCTGTTGCTCAGGCCAAAGTATATTTAACACAGTTACAAGATCTTATTACAATACATTTTTTTTGTAATCTGCATGGGCATTGGTTTTAACCACATTACTGTGGACATTGGTTAAAGCCAGACTTGCAACAGTTCACGATCATTAAGTCAGGACCTTATGTAGCCAAGGGTAAAATGCTGGGATCGACATTTATTTTACTTTTCTGGTTATGCTGTCTTTTGCATAGTACAGCATCTCCTTCTTGAAGTGTCACAAAGTAGCCATCACTGACACAAAACACCTTAAGTCTCAAAACACACTGCATTTTTTTTAAATGTCACACACTCATGTGACAAGACATTCTACTGAAAGAAGAAATGTGGACGTTGGCATTTGTAAGACACTCTTTATTTTCAAATTGTGCAAAAAGTATAGAAGGCATCCTACATCTGTATAAACACAATACAGCCGAGACAACTGAAACAAATTCACACAATTATAATCTAATTATAATCTTACTGTAAAAAGAGGATCTAAAAACAAAAATCATAGTATTTACAGAACCCACGACTTTACAAAACCTTTATGATTTTCCACAACATTCCCCACACAGAAAAGATCTAAATGCTTAGCACGGCGACAGGACTGAGGTAGAATAAAGAGACAG
Source organism: Apistogramma diplotaenia (assembly GCA_015052665.1). Taxonomy (NCBI): domain Eukaryota; kingdom Metazoa; phylum Chordata; class Actinopteri; order Cichliformes; family Cichlidae; genus Apistogramma; species Apistogramma diplotaenia. The sequence continues at coordinate 38,533 of VOQJ01004845.1, forward strand.
GAAGTTGGAAAGGAAGAAAACCAGCAGGTAGGATAACAGGCTAAATGGGACTCCAATGTTCAGCAGGAGTGCAGTCCTGCTATGTGTTTCATTAGTTTCTACTAAGCATCATGCCCTCTTTTCTGTGCATTTAAGTGACACAACAAAATAATTTCACGGAGCTAAATGAGGACATGTACAGAGCAAACATATTAATCGGACTGGGTCAAACTAAATGCGTTACAGTGAGAGATTTTACGCTCATCTCCTGCGTGTTCTGCACAGTCTCAGTTACTTCAAAGTGCATAAGTTTCAATTTGATGATGCAAATCTTTAAAACCTTTAATCTTCTCACAATGTGGTCTAGTCTTTAAACAAACAAACAAAAAATCTCTATCTGAAACATACAACACATTCAACTGTCTCAAGTGGGAAGAAAGTGGGCGGGGGGGGGGTGCATTTTCATAGAATATATTTATAAGAAATAAAGAAATGAAAGAAGCACTAAGCAATAATAAATATAAAATGGGATATTGGTGCTCTTTGTTAGAAATACGCCAACTGTCACCCTCCCGAACAGCCATCCAGCTCTTCTTCAGCTGATCACCTCTGCATGGCAGGCACCAAAGCACGTTTAGTCTTCTTAAGCAGAATATTACTTCTCTTCCCTTTATGCACTTTCATTGCCAAACTATTTTATATCTGCCTTAAAATTTCAGGTCTACCAAACCACCAAAACATCTCCGCTCGCAGTAAGCGCTTCACTAAACTTGGACTTCACTGCTTAAATTTTAAAAAAACATGTTAATAGTTCTGAAAACAAACAAAACATAACGTACTCTGTACACAATGGTTAAATACAGTGTGATCCGGATACATTCCTGTGTATGAAAAGCAAACGACACATGTAATAAGAACGTCAATGTAAACATAATACTTTGTGTAACTCAAAACTTCCAGCACAACATGTTCAATGAATTATATATAATATATATAAAAAATTCTGTATTCACAGATTATGTAAGTCTAAAAAAAGATGAAGAAACATGAAGGCCTATCTATTTATTGGATGACTGGATGATTTACTGTGTGACTACTGTTTGGTAACCAAGTGGGGAAAGTGTCTGCCAGTCGTGTGGGACAGACAAACAGCCACGGCATCAAAGCTATGGGCACTTCCTTCTTTCCGTGAGCAGCTGAGGTGGCTCTGTTGGTCTTCGGATTTCTGAACTAAAGTCTCACTGCCTCACGGCAAACAGTCGGAAGGATCCTCCCTCTGTGTTGCTTTTGCTGCAAATGGACATGACAAAGAAAAAGTGTTGCTGTTATTACCACAGCATCTAAAAATGTTCTATGTTATTTTGCACTTTGCATTATGCCGAATACTCTTGTTTTTGTGTTTGTGTGCTCCTTTGAGTCGAGTGATAAGTGGAATCCTTTAACAAGGGGATCCTTATTAGTTTTTACAGGTTCTTCTAGCAATCAGTTCCATCAAAAAACGTGCTATAATGATGCACATGATACATGTGGGAAATAAAAACACCAAACGGTACATTTGCAGAAGGACTCTTTGTTAGTAGTTCTGTGTCTGAGCCTTCCAAGCACCACATGTGTTAAGCTCGATGGCTGTAATTTGTTCATTAGTGGAGAGACCTCGAAGTTTTGCCATGCTAAATAATGACGATGGGCCAGTGTGATTGGCATCTAATCACAGATAATTGTTCATATAGGAAAGCACTGACTAAGTGGCCGACAGCATTTCCATCCTCGAGTAATTGGATAGGATGTGATTACTTCACCGGCAAAAGAGTGCAGTCCAACCTGCCATGATGTTGGCAAAAGGCACCGACTGTTTCTCAGCCATCTACTGACCTTCTATCCGAATGCCCTGAGCGAGACCTTCACAGCTCTGCATTCGATTTCATAAAACAAGGCTTGGCATGTTTTTGACCATTCAGCAGTTTGCACACTCAATTGAAATGCCTGAGTAAAGTAAGCAAAGATCCCATGTGTGGCCCGTCCACACACCAAACCACACCATTACTCTTACAACCCCATATGCTACTAGAACTGGCCACAAGGGTTTCTTTGCCACTGGAGCTGGTCATGCAAGGAACCCAGTACATGCAGCTCTAGAGGACATAAATATAGTGAAGAAAAGCACCTTTTCTCAAGCAAAGCAGTGTAACACTTTCACATTACACGTGAGAGATCTCATGTTTGAGACTGGGAGGCGACCCAAACCCAGTCTCAGGGAGTCACAAGCCGGTGTATTCCTAGAGGCCGGTCCCAAAAATGGATAAATGGAAGAGCTGTATCAGGAAGGGCATCCGGTGTGTGGGCCTGCTTGTTTGGGCAAACATGTGGTGCCACCACGCAAAATAAGGGAGAAGCTGAAGATGCCTGTTTTAGATTCTGTCGCCCAGTTTACTTGTTTCAATTTCAGCAAGTTTACAGTTTTCATTCCAAATTCACCTATAAAGGACTTTTTTTTTAAACCACACTTGTAATGGAGCACATTCAAAAAAAAAATGCAATTCTGTACCAACAAATTGTTTTAAAAAAATCAACATAAAACACCACTTTAGACCTGAGTTTGCAGGTGCTGCTGTTTCTCCAGTCAGGGAAACAATTGTTGACCTTGTGTGTAAATCCCAGCATAATAACTGAAAGCAACAGCACACAGCTGCAGGGCTTACTGGGCTAAAGGCATCTTCCAGTATACTGCACACACCACGTGGATGGTGGTTGTAGAGAAGACATTATCAAATTATATATCAGACGTTTGCGCATCCAACTCAACTGACGACTCAGAGACTGAATAATATTACAATATTAGCTCCTCAAAATGAAAAATCACTGAGGGATTTTTAGATTTGCTGTGATTTTTCCAGTGAAGCAGATTAGAGAGCAGCTGTTTTTTTGTGTGTCTTTATTAACACACATTTGTTATGAATGTGTTTTGTTAATTACTTGTTTCCCTGGAAGTTGTCCTCTAACTGTACATGTTCTCATTTTGAGACATATATTCACTAAAATGATAAAATGATAGACTTCAGGGTGCCTGGATGTCTGGAATTGAGGCCACGCGAAAATCCCTGTGGGGCGTTACCTTTCCGATTGGATGCCATTTTTCAGGACTCCTGTGTAGCTCTTTCTCTTGTCCAGAGGCAGAACGTCCACAATACCGCCGTTCGGTTTGATCACGCCTGCGTGGATGGCTGTTTTACAAATGCTGGAGTTCTGCGAAGAGAAAACGTGGCGATCTTGAGAGGCTTTTCTAAAGATGGAAAACCACTTTTTCACTGTACAAACATTGTTTTGATTCAATAATTATTTAATGCAGTATAAAATATGTTTCACTTAGACACAGAAACACTTTAGCACATACACCAATACACATACACACACTCGAGGAGCAGCGTCTGAGCCAGAAGTGTGGCTCCAGCGCACGAGCGCTTATCAACGGCTCGCGGTACAATCACTCATTTCTACTCCAAACATAGATCACACTGTCCATACACCCCGCCAAAGATTGTAACCAGACAGTTTATGCCTCGTGTTTAACCGACCAGCTTATGCACCACTGTGAAAACAAATGTGGATGTCTCCGATTGCAGAGCATTCCTGGGCAGTGGGCGTTTGTTGTGAGTCAGTGTGTTTGTTTCAGGGTCTCCGAGGACCTGTGATCTGGTTAAGAACCGGCTTCATCAGTGGTAAAGCTCTTTAAACCCAGCGGTGACCTCGTGTGACTTCACAGATTAGCAGTTCTAAAATAAACCTTGAGAGTAACATGAAAGCTTTCACATTGTAAATCTGATAGATTTAGTCTGAAGGGCACTTTGCAGTGACTGCTCTGCTGTAAACATGATATGTTCTAAACCAGTCTTCCTAAGAGTATTTCTTTCTGTGCCGTGGCTTCACCGAACCTCTGCAGTAAAGCCCTGCAACACATCTTGCAGACTCTGAGGGTTGCTTATCATTACTCCCATTCTTCATGACACATATTTATGATTCAGCTGTTGTTCATTGGCTACTACGCAACATAATCATGCAGCACATCGAGACATCTCTCCTTCTCCCTGGAGTGACCAACAACTTCTCATAAACAATCATGTGGTGTTTTTTAAAAAAAAAATTCCCATAATCTAACATTTCTGGATCAGCGAACAGGAGTGTTTAAAATAACCTACTTTACCTTTTTTTACCCTTAACAAATGAAATCATCATTTAAAAGCTGCACTTTGTATTTACTTAGGTTATTTTTGTCTAGTATTCAAATTTGTTTGATGATCTAATGCAAATAAATGTGACAAATATGCAAAATAAAGCAATCAGGAATAATACATTTTCACAGCACCATAAGTCAGGTATTAGTGGTACAAACCAAAAGACAGAAACTGACATGAGTGCGGTTTATTTTCACCTTTCCAGCGTCATTCAGGACATGCACACTGGAAACTTGTGTTACTTACATCTGCGTAAATGTTGTTTCCAATAACAGGTGACCAGTAAGAAGGCTGAGCATTGCAGCTCTCTGGACAGAAGACTCTAAGAAACAAACTGAGCGTTAGTATAAATTTGCAGCAACAGATGAAAGTCATAGAAATATGTTGGTTTTTTTTACTTCAACAGTGGCTGACACTTTAACACCTTTATTTAACATTGTTAGTTAATAAATAGAGTTGCAACAGAGACAAACATTTGATTTTATTCACTGTTACAGTTACATTAGATTCTTTATTTGTCATGCATACAGTACTGTGCAAAAGTCTCAGACCACCCCTCATTTCTTTATATTTGCTTCCAAGCAGCCAGACTTTATTGCCATTTTTAAAGTGACCTTGATCAATAGTTCTCCAGCTTTTCTGAAGGTCTTTCAAAGTTTTCTTTGGACATTGGCTGCTTTTACTCTCGTTTTCAGTCCAGTCCTTGTACCTGATCATTTTCAGAGGAATGTTTTATTCTATGTTCAGCCACTTAACACTGACCTATTTTTGCGCCAACAATGTTTTTAGCACAGAGCTATTAGCCAGAATCATTGAAAATTTTTCAGGAGAAATTGGAGAAGTGGTAGATAAAAGAAGAAAGGTCAGGCCTAAAAATATATATATATATATATCTACAGCAGATCCAAAAGTCGCGTCCTTAAGAAACAGGAAAATATCAAGCAAAGTCCTGACACAGGATCTGAGACATACATCTGGCCCTTCAGCCGAGCCATCCACTGTTCACTAAGGCCTTGTCAGAAATAGTCTCGGTGGAAGGGTGACTGTCAAGAAGCCAGAAAAGACTGAGGAAAAACACATTACACAAGAACTGGACTGAAAACTGATGGAGCGTAGAGGTAGAACAGCGAGTGTCTACAGCCATCTG
>VOQJ01004847.1:15127-33102 GCA_015052665.1 Apistogramma diplotaenia
GTGTGTGTGTGTGTGTGTGTGTGTGCGCGTGCGTGTGTGTTTCAAAGCATGCGTTTAAAACAGTGCATTTATGAACGTGTGTCCCTTCCAGAGTATGTACATGGGTACAATTTGCATTTAATACTCTACATTAGTTGTTTATTGTTTATTTGTATGGGGAGACGTATGTAAAATGAACCATGCCACACACCACCATATTTGTGGCCTAAGCTAATTTGCAATGCCTGTCCCTAGATGGGCTTTTAAAGTGCATAAAACTCAGCAACACACACGCTGTCTGTGTGCTTATAGTGTGAAAAAAAAACATGACTAATAAAATGAATAAGTTAGATTTTCTTTAAATACGTTACCATAGCCACTATGAAAGGTGGATGTAGTTACTGTGACATCACCCACTGCTTTTTAAAGTCCTGTTTTGAAGCCTCGAGATGAATGTATCTACCAATACCATGTTGCCAAAAACCAGATCTGGCAACTATCGCCAAAATTTACATAATAGACCTATTTTTTTTAATTCAGTGTGATGCAAAATAAGTAACAGAGTCCATAAACTCTGTAGGAAGGTCAAGACTGGAAGTCATGTTCCCCCATAGGCTCCTTTACTGGACTGAAAGGGTTTTTTTGCCACCACAGCTATCGCCATCTGGTGGCGTTCAGATAGAATGCAGGTTTAAGGCTTTTCACATTGGTTTCATTTTTCCAACCTGGAAGCTCCATCCATGCTTTATGCTCTCTGTGGTATGTAGACATCTAGTATACAGTCTCTCTGTTGTTTGTTCAATTAGCGCAATTCTGTGCTTTTATCATACAGCGGCAGTTTAGTCCAGTCACGGCAGAAATTTAGGTGGAGTTGGTTATCAGATGTCTCTAGACACTGAAATTTAGTACATCCATCAACGACGACTTGATATGTCTTTATTAATCACTTTCTGAAGCGATCTTTGATATAAATCATAGTATTGCCAGTCAAACAGCTCAAACTGATAACAGACTCACTCCAGACCCTTGTCTTCAGCTGTGTCTCACCCTTCTTGTGGCAAATGTCTTGCTCTGTTGCCACATTTAATTGGCAGATCTGTAAGCTTTGCATAAATCTCTGTAAATTACATTGCCCTTATCTCATGCCAGAGATGGGCCCTGGGGTCGCTTGATTCCATGTGATGACTGGGCCAGTGGGGCATGACAGGGAAATGACTCCTAATTGGGGGAAGCTAAGGGCCGTCACCCATTGACACACACTCAATAAACAACTGTGAGCTTTATACTACTAAGTGCCCTTTTTCAGATGTTTCTGTGCCACATTTTCATGCTGCACATACGCATTTGTGCATTCATCTCTGCTCAGCTATCTCCCTCCCTGATTGTTTAAAGTGTCTATTTTTTATTCCCAACTCTCCATAATGCAGTTGCTGATGGTCTGATGCTGTGTTCGGTCAATGCAAAAGCTTCTAGATTGTGCCTGTAGATGAAGTGTGAGCGTGTCTGTGTGCACCAGTGCATGTTATTGCACTCCAAGGCTGACAGTATTGTAGTTGAGGCAGCACTTACAATGGCGCGCCTACATCAGTATCAGACCAAGTTGCCTCAACAATTTTCACAGACTTATAATATGGAGTTACATATAGAGCAACTCATTTTCATAGCTTCCTAATAAGGCAGTATGTACAGATTTGTGTGCAAATATAATGAACCAGTCCAGTACAGTACAGGCATCGTGAGTTCAACAAAGCCAAAAAAAGTCGCTTAGACATGTAGTACTGTACAACCGGATACACCCCTGCTTTCACTTTGCAAGAATGCCTTTATTTTACATCCTAAATGCTGCCTGCATGCATTCTAAGGAGATTTACTCTTAAGACATAAGCACACACTGTATTTAAGTGAAGGACTGTGCGCAATGAGAGCGTCCTATTTGTCATTTCACAATGCACTGTTCAGGGCCCTTTTGCTTGAAATGTGTCCAAAATCATAAATGATTCTCACAGTATGGTGTTATACACGTAGACAAAGACTTGTTTGACTTGGTTACAATCATCATTATTGTACCTCCAAACTATTGGATGTGCCGTGGCTCCATCTGGATCGACTTTTAGGGGTTTGATTTTGCTGTAAGCCTAAAAGAAGAGCTGGAAAGCACAACTGTCAGAAGTATTTCTGTCAAGTGATAGAGATTCTCCTGCAGCTCCACAATATTCCTACCTTTTTATCGTCATTGTGAATGAACAATGCTCCAATCACCTCTTCTCGGTCCTTTTTTGTATCTCTCTCTTTTTTTATCTTCTTTCATTATTTCCCTCACTTCTGCCAGCCTTCAACATCTCTCTCTTCCCCCCTCAATCGTCCCTTTCGCTGCACACATCTTCTCTTGTCATGTTTTTCTCCTGTCGTGATATTATATTTTTCTTCTCTCTTTCTGCTCTAAGGCTCTCCTGCAGCCAGCGGCACAGGCACACTGCAGATCTATCTGATAGATATTAATGATAACCCCCCAGCACTCATACCAAAAGAGTCTCAGATCTGCGAAAGGATGTACAGGAATGTCAACGGTGTCAACATCACTGCTGCCGATGCCGACACGGACCCCAACGCTGGACCGTTTGTCTTCGAGCTGCCCACATTTCCAACCACCATCCGACGCAACTGGACAATTTCTCGGCTCAATGGTGAGGAGTCAGTATTCAAGAGAAATGACATAAAATGCATTTTTTAAAAATATTTACACTAGTTAAGATCATTTTTTGTTAAATACACTGAAGTTCTGGCCATACACTTACATCAAAACTCTCCTCATATCTTTTTTAAACATGTGCACGTTCTTGCACATCACTGTGCAAAAATGTTGAGTCATTTAAAAAAAAAAGTTTACTTTCTTTGCATTTCTTGGCACGATGTGTAACATGTCCTTAACATGTGTGAGGAAACCTATCTACAGCTGGTGAACAGAGTCTGAGAGTCATGTCCTTAAGAAATGTGAAAAAAAATCCAGCAAAGACCTGACACAGGTGCATCTGGCGCTTCAGTTGTTCAGTCAACAGTTCACCAAAGCCTCATCAGAAATGGCTTCAGTGGAGGGGTGGCTGTAAAGAAGCCAAGGCTGAGGTTTGCCAAATTACACAAAAACTGAGCTGAAAATCAGTGGCAACTGGTCTTATGGAGCAGAACGTGTCTTGATTGGCAACACCAGTTTTTTCAGTATGACAGCAATCTCAAACACATTGCCAATGCAGCAAACCATACCTGCATATATGCAATGGCACCCCCAGAGCCCAGACCTTAACATTATTGAAGCGGTGTGAGATCATTTGGACAGAGAACAGAACAAAAGGCAGCAAACATCCAAAAAACAGCTTTTGGATACCTTTCATTAAAGAACGTACAAAAAAGCTAACCTGAGAGAGTGTTGAATAATAAAAGTGGCCATACCAAATATTTACTTTCAAGCTCATTTGAATTTCACAAATTCCATTTTGTCTTATATTTTGTATTTCCACACGTTTCAGATGTGGCCAGATGATCGTTCAAAATCACTGATTTGTGGCATTTGGTGGAATCTTTACCATGAATTACTGTACTGTATAATACTGTAGTTGTTTATATTGTTCTTTTTTCCTTTTTTAAACAAATACATGTTGTTCAATATATAATTTCAGTCAAGATATTGTCATAAGTTATAATTAATGTGTGGGAGTGGTATTGCATTATGTTTATCTTGAAGTATTGGGTGCAACGTGTTCATAGTTTGTTCAGAATGAACTGTTAATTAGCGGCAGCCTAGGAAAACACATTTCTGGATAAATAAAAGTGATTGTTGGTGGCATATCTTCCCCTTTCACTCTGCACAGGTGATTTTGCCCGTTTGACTCTACGGTACCAAATATACTTAGAGCCGGGAATGTATGAAGTCCCCATAATCGTATCAGACTCGGGGAACCCTCCGCTGTCCAACCGGTCAGTCATCAAAGTTAAGGTGTGCCCCTGTGATGAAAATGGGGACTGCACCACCCTCGGGGCTGTGGCAGCTGCCGGCCTCGGTACTGGAGCCATCATCTCGATTCTCATCTGCATCATCATACTGCTCAGTAAGTTTTGGCTCATCAGGTGATGCTTCACCGCTCATACATGTACCCACTGTGCACGTTTACTGTGAAAAAGTTCCCTTTAATTAGAGTCCTCCAGAAGAGTAAAGTACAGGACACAGACATTAAACATTTACAGTAACACTACAATAACATGAACAACAGTTTGTATAATGGATAAATGCCTGGAGTGCTGGAATCCTCCCCAGCATCTCTGGACAAGATGTTTTTTGTATTCTTTTCCTGGTCAGGTAAGTCTGCTGGTGTCTGTCTCACCTGTGATGTCAGCGTTTTACTTTGTTGCCGTGCTGCAGTTCGTACTGTGGCTGGCATCACGACAAGCCCAATAGAGGAATTCACCTGCAGCTTTTACAAGTTTATATCATGTAGAATTTTCTATTATTTCATAACTGCTATTGACTCACAGTGAGCCACAATTCTAATTTAAACTATTTCTCTTTATATACTCAAGTTAATATATTTTCAGTGATGGCATACGGAGATCACACAGATGAACGAAATAGCCACAAATATAAATAGATAAGACTAAAAAGAAAATACAAAAACACGAGGATAAAAAGTAAAACTTAATAATAAAGAGAGCTTGTGCATCATGATTCATATTAGTGAAACTTGTGTGGTATGATAAAGTATGGAAAGGTTACCGTGACTGTGGTTAAAGGGCCTGTTTGGAGGAAATAAATTATGAGTAGCAGCCACCTGCCTGCTGGGCCCATTCATCCACCATGCTGCTCCGTAAGCGGTTTTGTGTTGGAATAGCTGTGTCATTGTACGTTGCGGTTTGTCTTGTGGATGTGAGCTTAGGTTGGGGGGTTATTTTTTTTCTTGATGGACTTTTATCCGTTAAGAAAATGTGGAAAAACCTTGCTCAGGATGTTTAAAATCTGCATTTTAGCATACCACCTTCAGCTTTTAGCTCACAGCACTGCCGTGTTTAAATACAATCTTGCTTGTATTGTTTAAGCAGAGCACAAAGTGTTTCCTGATTACCAGTTATTTTTGGTTTGTTTTTTGCAGGCTGTTGCAACATGGAAGGTTTTCCACATTCATGTGTGTATCGTTGCAGGCATGGTGCTGCTGTTCGTGGTGTGGATCAAACGCAGAGAGAAGGAGAGGCAGACGAAGCAGCTGCTTATTGACCCTGAAGATGATGTCAGGGACAACATCCTGAAGTATGATGAAGAGGGAGGAGGAGAAGAGGACCAAGTGAGATCCTGAAAGATGCACTCACGCAGATCACACTACATGCTTACTGTTTCAGACTTTACTTATATGTCTCTGCTCTTTGTGCAGGACTATGACTTAAGCCAGCTGCAGCAACCTGACTCCTTGGAGCACATCATCAGCAAGCCGCCTGGTGTCCGCAGGGTGGATGAACGTCCCATCATCCCCGAGTCGCAGTATCCTATCAGACCTGTTGTGCCCCATCCCGGAGACATCGGGGACTTCATCCATGAGGTAGAATCTCACACACACACACACATTACCTTTTGCATGCACAATGGCTCCACTATCATTCAGACACCCACCACCACCACCACCACCACCGTGGAATGACCCCTCACTTTCACTTTCCAGATGTCTGATAATTCAAAGTGATTGCTTATTTCTGGAAGCTGTTCAAAATGTAACCTCTACCACAATGATGGGAACAAGTTTTGCTTTATGTTACAATTACTCTCACTGTGCTGGGTAAATTTGCACACACGCGCGCGCGCACACACACACACACACAAACGAGCACTGTCCGCACACACAGCTCGCTGGCACACTGATGCGAGAAAATGCTGATTGACAAACTTGTGACAACACGTTCACACTCGAGAGGTGTTGGCAGCTGTTCAGCTTTGATCCATCCAGCCTTGACTGTCTCCCCGTCTCTTACACATGTACTCACCTGATCTCGTTTCAGCAGTCTGGTTAAACACGAACGCTGCAAACACACGGCGGTTCTGCCACGCGCCGCGCTCCCGGGGGTTGAAGCTTTTTAGGTTTCTGTCCGTAGCATCTCTCATTATGTGACTCAACTGGATGAAGTTCATTCTCTTCACCTACCTAACCTTCAGGTCGGTGGCCCCAATTTATCATTCTCAGAAGCAAGCAAAGGGTCGAGCCTTGCCAGAAAACATGAACATGACCCCGTCATATCTTATTTATGAAACTGTGTCAAAGCACTGATGAAAAGGAATCATCACACACTAAAACAAAGAGCTCCTGAGTTTTGAGTTTGTATTCAGAGATCAGTCATTACTGTCTAAGGTGGCGGCCGTTTCTTCTCTTCACCGGTCATTGTTACTGATATTGTTGTGGCTGAGGTTCAGTAACCTTTGGCCTGTTGTTAGCAATCAGTTCTACAGCCACTGTACATGTTCAAGATCCCTTTATTGTCAGTGTTAAAAAAGAAGACACAACAAAGTTCTGCACATTACTAAAAACTGGAACTTAGATATCTATTAAAGGCAGATTAGCACACTTACTCAAAACATACATACGCAGTTCCAGAGTGAAAAATGGCCTCAGCACTTCTATAAAAATATTGCTCTTGTGTAAGAAAATATAGTACTGCACCAGGTGTTGATAGATTTGACCTGTTATTGACTGATAGTGTGTGTGATTTCAGAGCGGAGTTCAGCGTGATGATGGATCTGGGATAAAAACAGTTTCTTAATCGTGTAGCGCGTGCTTTGATGGATCTATAAAGTTTGCCTGAGGATAGACTTTCCAACAGCTGATGGGCAGGATGAGATGAGTCCTTTAGGATGCAGCAAACTTTCTGCAGATATTGCAACCAGTAGAATTTACCAAAAGAACTGGCTGCTACGCATTCTGCCATGCATTATTATTATTATTATTAAATGCTTTATTTAAACAGGTAGTCTCACTGAGATTAAGGTCTCTTTTTCAAGGGAGCGTGGTGTACAAAAAAACATATACAAAAACCGACACAGACAGCTACGTGATAAAAGGATACGTTAAACATGATCACAAATGAAGAAAAACATGTAAAAAGCAGACAGACAAGTACAACCCACTTTGTAGCTTCTTCCATTTATAGGCGGCGAAGTATTTAAATCCAGTTTTTCCCAAGATCAGCGTGAACAAGAGGTGCAGATAATGTTAAAATGTGCTGCAATCATACGTTGTAAGTACTGTGTTTAAATTCAATCAAAGGAGCGGCGGTAAGAAGGCAATCTCTGCAGCAGAGCCTTGTAAATAAACATCACACTGTGCTGCTCACTTCACTACGGAGCACCATCACACTTTCTCATAGACGATTCAACAGTGATTAAGAGACAAATCGCCTGTGATAAATCATAATGCACTGTGATATACAGAACTGAGAGGTTTCAAGGTGGATATAGAAGCATGCAAATAATATCACCGTAATCATACACATGCAAAATGACTTGTGAATGAGAACCACGATTTGTTTCTGTATAAAAATACATTCATCTTTAATTTTCTTGAGATGTCCCACATGATCGTCACCAATCAACAGTTTGTTTTATGATCAGTTATGATGCATATCTCCAAAAAACAACCAGTTAATGTTTAAAATAAGTGGTTTTCTGTGCACTGTAGCCCCTCAACAAAGGTAAAGCTGCTATGTTATACTTATTATATGGTATGAAGGTTCTGCACAGTTCCTGGGACTGAACTCTTCTAGTCAGACCTTAGATGTTGTGAATCTGTTGGAGCTGATCTCCTATTCCCACCGGGGGCATTTTGGACTTCATCTTCTCTTCACCGTTCTTCAGATGCTCCTTTGTTCTCTACCTTCTTGTGTTTCTGCTTGCGGATGTTAGTGTCAGCTGGGATTGCCACATCTATCACAACTGCCCTTTCTGATCCTTGTCCACTGATTTATTTAGAATCTGCTTGTTCTTCTGAAAACGGACGTTTTATAGGATATTAGCTCTGTTGTTCTCAATGTATCTAATTAGTGTGCAGCAAAGATGTTCCTGTAAACTGCCCGAGCTTGCACTGTTGTGCTGAACTTTGCCAGAGGCATCTCTGCACCTTTGGTCCTGTCTATGGATCTGGTGCTTGTGCTGCCATTATCACAGCCTCTGTGCTGTGTTTCATCTTGCATCATGGCTGTTATCTGCTATATTTCTGATGACTGGTGGAGCATACATGTTGAGGGCTTCTCTACTGTCTTACCCCCGGAGGTATTGGAGACCCATTGGCCTATAATACCCAAGTACTTGCAGCTTCCCCATATGTGTGCCATCCTACCTTCTGGTAACTTCACCCCTTTGAGTTCTGGTTCCCCAACATCTGATTCTTAATCCACGCAGTGTCCAGGTCTTGTCCCTGAGGGGGTTTTGCACTCGTGCACTGCTTCTTCAAGGGTGACACTACAACAATTCTATCTAGGTGATATTACAGCAAAACTATAATTTAGTTAAATGTAGCGACATAAAAACTATTACATGAAAGTAAAAATCTCTGTAAATTCTCAATTCAGTTGTATTTATATAATGCAAAATCACAACAAGCAGTCACTCTAAGACACTTTATATCATAAGGTAAAGACCAAACATTAATACAGAGACAACCCAAAAATCAAAACAACCCCCTATGAGCAATCACTTGGCAACATTGGGAAGGAAAAACTCCATTTTAACAGGAAGAAACCTGCAGTAGAAGCAGGCTCAGGGATGGCTGCTTTGACCAGTTGGGGGTGAGGGGAGGGAGACGGGACAAAAGGCATGCTGTGGACGAGAGCCAGAGATTAACATTAACTAATGATTCAATGTGGAGTGGCGTATAAACACAGTGAAAAAAGGTGAGTAAAAAAGAAAATACTCTCCACACAAGAGGGGCTTGAAAGCTCTACTTCCCATTCTACTTTCAAAAACCCTACAAACCACAAGTAGGCCAGCAGTCTGGGAGCAAAGTGCTCAATTGTGGTGATACGGTATTATTCCAGACCTCGTGTGTGAGAAGAAGATGTTAATAAAATAATGTGATAAAGTCATGTTTGATTGTCATGGCCGACGGTGTGGCAGGCGTGGTTAGGTCCCAAACGCAGAACTCGGGAGACTGATGCAACTTAAATGCTTTATTGTAGCCCTGAAACAAAACCTGAGTGAGGCAGAACTAGAATAGGTAACCCAGGAACTAAAGGCTGAGACACGGAAACGGACAACACACCACCATGAAATAACCAACTGATGTCAACGACAAGATACAAGACACTACCAAAATAAGACAGGAAGTGACTAAACATGACACAACTAAGAAACAGGCTGACATGACATGAGGAAGACACGAACACCAAAGATTTAACGCAGGACCACAACATTGAATTCATTTAATTATATAATACTACAGCACATATACAAAAATACTGTAAATGAGATCATTCTCATTTACAGTATTGTAAGGTCTGTTTGTTGTGATTTGTCGCTGTATAAATAAACTTGAATTGAATTCTTTACATTAAGTTTCAGCTGCGCAACATTCCTAATCACATGAAGTATTGCAACAGTGTAACAACTGACCCCTCCTCTCTCCTGTCCTCTTCAGGGACTGCGAGCGGCAGACAACGACCCCACGGCCCCTCCGTATGACTCCTTGCTAGTGTTTGACTACGAGGGCAGCGGCTCCACCGCCGGCTCCGTCAGCTCGCTCAACTCCTCCAGCACAGGAGACCAGGACTATGACTACCTCAACGACTGGGGCCCCCGATTTAAGAAGCTGGCTGACATGTACGGAGGAGGGGATGATGATTAAATTTGCCCAGTCACACACGTACACGCACACACATACACACACACACCCTTGTCCTGTCAGCTGGCCTGCCATGCTCTGACCCCTGAAACAAGGGGCTGTTACATCCTTATTGATAACAAGTTAACAAGTCAAGTAACATGTTCACACTGACCAACGGACTGACCGACCGACCAATCGAATTAGCCACCACAGAGGACCAGTGCCATGAGTCAGTTTCGGGTGCTCTTCTCAACCGTCTCCTGCTCTAAGCCTGTCTATGACTGAAATGGAAGCTCTGATTTTCAGGCTTCTCACATTATTTTCAAACTATTGTGCTTTTGTTTTCTTCTAGATGTAAGTTTTAGTTACTTTTTTTTTCTCCCAAATTTTGTTTTTTTTTACTTAAATTTGTGCAGCCTATTTTTTTTTCTTTTTCAACTTCACTCCCCTTCGATTCAACCTGCTCCCCATTCCTGAGGGTTATCGCTTTCCCCCCCGCTGTCAGCCCCGCCCGACTCTCTGAAGAAGCTTTAGGTTGAGCTGCTTGCTTTGTCTGAGGCAAACAAAAGGAAAGAAAAGGAGAGCAAGAACATCGATATGAAAGTCCTTCCTGCACGAAGGGCCCTTGTTTATTCTTTCTTGAACTTGAATTACTTAGAACAGAAGCACTGTTGTTTAAAAAAAAAAGTGCCTTCAGTGGTGCGTATTTTAGCAGACTCCCGCTAACTCAGGATTGGTTGCCATTTTCTGGGCTCACTCGCCCCCATATGACCCCCGACCCTTTAATTCAGACCTCCCTTGTCATTTCTCCCGTTGTACAGGGCTGTGGTAGCTGCGGGAGATGTCAGTTCAGAGGAGTGGTGACTGGCCAACGAGGGCGCTTTATGTAGACATTACTGTACATAGACCTACAGTGTGTCTGTAACTTGTGGACAAAAATCATTAACTTTTCAAGTCAGGCATATCTGTGCTCCTAGATCACAGCCAACTTGAATGTGATTGATTAAATCACAAAAATCCATAACAGGACTGTCTTAGAGAAGAAATGCATTATGTGTCCTTGTTTATCGTGGCTTCAATAGCAGCTGTGTTTGTTTTGAGCTCTGTGTCTGCAGCTAAAACTTGATATGGCTTCTTACTAAATTTGAAGTAAGAAGTTGTTTGAAGGCACATGTGTTACCTCTATAATGTTACTATGTATGAAGGACAGATGAGTTATTCCAGAAAATGCATATGAAGGTCTGCCTTGAAGATAACTTAAGGTCTGCATGCATCTAAAGGTAACAGTTATTGTGCAGTAGAAATGTCACAGAAACTGTATTAAGCGCACTTTTATGAAGGAAAAAAAACCTGCTAGATGACTTCAAAAAGCTCTGATAGCATTACTTACAGAACAGTGATCTTGTCCAGGCCCCATTCTGAGTCCCTCTGTCTCCCTCGCTCTTTATTTTTTATTTTTCTCCCTTCTGTTGACTCTCAACAAACTTTTAATATACAAACTCTGGTGCTGGTCCCTGTCAGAGAAACTGTGGGAATTGAGCCTCAGCCAGGGACTTAGTGCCTTCACAATCTGTCTCTTTTCAGGCAGCGTTTCATTCATCTGAAATTTTCTCCTAAAATTTTTTGGCTTTGAGTTCAAGAGGTTTGTAAAAGAAGTTAGCAAAAGGGAAAGTCTATAAGAAATTTTGCACTTTATCAAAGCAGAAAAGCAAAACTAAAGCTTCAGTAATAATGTTTTCTGTGAGACAGACATTTTTGAAAGGCAGTTTTGTTGTGGCTTAATGAAAGAGCAGCACTACCCGTGGGTTTTTATAATCACATTTCAGGGCAGTGTAAAGAGAACTGGGGGGGGAGCTTTAGTCTGTGTTTTATGTTATTTAAATACACCAAACATTTCACAGAGGGACCAGACGCTGGCTACGGATAGAAAGGTTTTAATCATTCCTTATCTTCTGAACGCCCATTAAAAGGCTTCTCAGCGCTGGCTGGTTTCAAGTCTGTGTGAATTGACCAGTTCTTCTATAAATTAGGAATGATGATATGACCAGAAGGATCCTGCACTCTTACTCCTTTGTTTTGTTTTTTTCCTGCCACTTTTCAGCTGTTCTTCACCTGCTCATTGTTCATTTAACCGGATAAAAACAATATGTGGAAAAACAGCATATTAAGGATAATCACGAAGAACGGTGACGTGACAGAAGTAAGTATGCTTTCAGAGTGGATGTATAGAAGTTGACTTGTGACAAGATAAATGTATTTTTATGCAAATTTAATAGAAATAAAAAGAGGAATGTGGTTTAACTATGGACAAGGAAAGGAACATCTATATATATATATATATATAAATAATAAAGCTAACAGGGTAACAATCTCTTTCAAATGAAGTAGTTGTAAATCGAATCTTGCGTTGCAGAGCCTGAAACCGGTGAGGTTCAGCACAGCTGTCAGCTCAGACATGAGAAACTGAGTTGTTCCCCCAGCTTACTGCTGGATAAGCTCTTATCTATCCGACTGCTCCTCACCCTCCAGAATATCTACACAAAATAAACACAGCTGTTACTTTCTGCTATTTGTGATTATTTCTGACGTGTTGTATATACGGAACATTTTTATACATTTGATGACATGATTTATCTGTTTCCGTGTGGTCTTTGCATTTCCTTTCACCGTCGTTTTTTTTTTTTTTTTGTTCGTTTCAGATACCTGGCAAATTATATTTCACAGAAAGCCATGTGCATTTAAAAAGAATCTGTAGGATTCTGTAAGCGCTTACAGCCATACTCATGTCGCTGTTCAACTTTTGCTTCTTCTTTTTTTTTAGCAAAAAGGCTCCACTTAAAACCAACTTGTACAGTCTATACTAGCACACACTCACTCCTTTAGGCCTTACTGTATATATGTGAGCGATCTATAATATATGAGCCCGTTTAGCGTTGTTCTAATACAGCAGTAAAGCAGCAACTTTACTGATGGCCATCCAGTTTACTGATGCTTCACGGTTCTCACTGGACAACACGAGGTCGTGCTCTACACAACATAACTGACCTTTAGAACTGTGTTTAGATAACACAATGACATTACATACTGAATGTCATCAATGACTCACAATTACACAGCAGCAAATATATCAGTGGAATGGGTCAGTCTTTGGCTGCCCATTTAAATGCAATTTATGGGGGGGGGGGTAAAGGGTGTTTGGCCATTACTTGTTACATACCTGGTCCACTTGTCTTATTGCTGTTCCTCTGCTCAAGGGAGAGAAAGAATGAACAAACAAGAATGAAGGAAGAAATATGGCACTGTTGCAGTCCAACCCTGACTTCTGTTTTAGTTAAAGGACATTTAGTCTCACTCTGGACACTGCCTGACCACAGAGACACACATGACGGGAGGCTCCAACAGAAGCCAAACTTTTGTCCTGCAGTGGCAAGAATCACAAAGACAAGCAGCAGTGTTTCATAAGAGTTATCCTAATACTATTCAAGTCCAAGTGTACATAATGTAGTATTTGCTTGAAGCTAAAGAGACAAAGTTAGCCAAACTGTAACTGTACAATTGGAGCTTTTTGCATGTGTCTTTTTTATAATGGACAGATGAGTTCTATTACAGTAACCATACTACATTTCAAAAAGTGTTGCAGCGCGCATGACAGGCGCCGCAGTCCAGAAGGCATTCTGGTTGTACCATAGTCACATAGTTTCAAATGGAGGCGAAAAATAGAAAAATAAAAGAAAAAAATAATTGCACAGTTATTGAGTCAAAAGACTTTTTTTTGTAAATTGTCAACAGCACAAATATTTTGTATTGTTGTTTGTACCATTTTGTAAAAAAAAAACAAAAAAAGGAAGAGAAAAAAAAACAAAAAAGGGAACGAGTCTGTTGTTTCAAGCGTGTGTTTATAGTGCCACTGCAATCTTGGTTTCCAAATACCGTACAGTACATGCGCAGCCTTGCAGATCAACCTTGTAATATAGACGCTGAGCTGGAGATTCCCTGTCAGCACCATGTGTTATAAATAAAATTTCCCCTCCTTGTAAGAACACTGCCTCTTGTCTTTTTCTTTGTCACCCGCTGATTCCTGCAAGCATTGCCTTTCCTCATCTTATTTTTAAAGCGCTAATGTGATGCAAGAAGCCCTATTTTTCTCATACCTTCATTCTATTACTCAGGCATTTGTTTTCACAATATTAAATTGCCGGCGTGTTTGTGGGGATAGAAAGGCTGCATTAGTTACTCCAAACATAATAACGCTGATATTCTTTAATGTTTCTATTTTCCTGCAAACTGTATTAAAGGCTTTTTATGCCCCGCAAATGAAGCATATGTGTGTACATGCAGTTATTAAATTACATTTTTTTAAAAACACACACACTATGATCTTTGCATGTAAGTGCTCTTTCTAGTTCTGAAAAAAACGCACGACTAGAAACAATTTCGATGTTGGACTCAGAATCAAAGAGAATTAGAAATGATGATGTGTCTTGCGTTGCATCCCTTTAATACGTTGATGATTGAGTGTCGTATTCCAAATTGGGTTTAGTGCCAGCACTGAAAAAAGCTACGCTAAAATGATCAACACAACTGAGGCTGTTCATTTGTCAGCTGTGCCCGACAGAACCATCTTCCAAGGTGAAATAATGAAACATTTCCCAACTGAAGGAGATGAAATGCAGAAAGGAAAAACCCAAAGAGATACATTTAATTCCCCTTTATTAATCACATCTTCAAGTAATTAATATTTCCACTGTAAAAAAAAAAAAATTCAGCAATAGTAAAGTGCACAAGGCTGATCAGAGGTAACCTGGAAATGTAAACAGAAATCAGTTGGCAATCAATGCAAGCAGTCATAGCAGCATGAGGAACAGGATGAGATGACCCTTATTTGCTCTCTTTTTCCACAGCAGGTCAATGAACCAAGAGCAGACTGCGTCTCCTCATTGATTGACCTGTCAGAGCACGCCAAAGCACACGCAGACAGAATAAACCCTGCTGTTATACGCCGCTTACACAACAACGCGTGAACGCACGAATTTTCTCTACAAACCACAAGAAAACCGATGGTAACGTGAAACCTCCTCCTGCTCTCCCACCAGTCAAGCTGCTGGGCTGACAGGTTGACTTGTCTGACTTTCTGACAGGTAAGTCAGAATGGATTAATTCAGGCAGAAGTCACATTATCAGGAATGCCACATGCTGAATTTTGACCCTGTTTGGATTTATACGTGTGGCTGGTTTACAAGCGATACGGCTCGTTTTTACATCCTTAGCTAGGTTTTGCCGGTCAGCACAATCCCCCGTGTCTAGAAAGAGATTAAACGGTAATAATGTTACACTTGACCGTGTCTAGAAAGAGATCTTATCACATGTTAGTTCAACATTTCAGGAAATATCCTTATTTGCCTTTTTAACCAAGAGTCAGATGAAGAGTTTGATCCCGCTTTGATATCTGCTTTTTAGTATGCAGGTGGTTAGATTGACTTGCAGCTGGTTTGCTTGGCTTATACAAAGATTGCAAGTTCCCCCTGGCTGAGATAATAGAGACCATTCTGTATATGAATATGTAATACAACCTAATAGCATGTTGCAATTGATTTTTTTTCTCTACTATTACAGTAGTAAACACAAAACTTCCTGCTTCCCTGTCAGTGGTGGTGGAGACATGAAAATTTGTAATTCTTACTAACATATTAATGAACTATGAGTGAACCTAGCAGGAGGCTGGCACCATCACCTCAGAGCAAGAAAGGCCTGGATTTAAATCCGGGCTGCAGTTTGCATGGTCTTTCTGTGTCTGTCTGGGTTTTCTCCGGGTGTCTGGACATGCCTGTTAAGTTAACTGGTGATTCTGACTTGGCCAAAGGCATGAATAAAATCAGAATAATGCTTAAATTATCTGTCTCAAGTTTGGGAACTTCATCTACTAATTAATGTCAAAATATACGAAAGAAATAGTTTTGAAGTGCAGTTAAGTGTACCTTGTACGCAGTGGGTGGTTTTAGACGATGTTATGCAAGACTAACCATGGATGGCTGCTTATTACAATATTATTACACTCTAGAGGGAGTTATACAGCAGTTATTCATCCAGAACAACCCAAAGAGATAGAAATTAAATCATGTGAGAAACTAAGAGGAAAAGGAAGTGTAGAGCTAGATGAAAAACTTTGGGTCTCTAAAATTAATCTTTTGTACAAACTTTCCTCTAAAAGATCAAAGAGGGGCGACAGAAGCTCGCAAAGTCAGGTGTGAAACCAGTTCACACAGCTTGTTAAAGTGCAGCTGAAACACAAGTGGGTCATCAGTGAAAATCCTACCAAGCATTCAGCCTCTTGATCACACCCTGCTTTAGCTTTTTTGCTCGTATCTCATGGCTTTAATTGATGCGTTTCTTATCGGATAGCTTACTGAGTACAAAAATTCAGATTAAAAATTTCATAGTAATTTAAATTGCAGGCCTACCAAGCAGCAAATTATTCATCCATTCATTTATCAAATCCAGGGTCATGGGGGTGATTCCAGCTCTCATAAGGCAAGAGGCAGGGTATAACTTGGACAGTCTGCCAAAGGGCTAACACAGAGACAGACAGGCTAATATTCCCATTCACACCTACAGTTTCAGAGACACCAGTTAAACATGTTTTTGCACTATGAAAGGAAACCAGAGCAGGCAGGAGAACATACAAAGCTCCAAACAAAAGGCCCAGTCAGCCAGTGGACTCAGGACTCTCTTGCTGTGAGGCAACAGTGCTAACTACTGCACCATTCAAATTTTTGGAAGTACTAAAGAAAATGATATAATTTATAATGCATACTGTAATGCATACTTAACAAAAGGTAATATAAACAAAACACCCCCCAAAAGTACAAGTACCCCTCAAAAATTACTTCATTATAGTAGTTTAAATTCATTACTTCCACTCTTTCCCTTCCAGTTCTACAGTCTGTGTGCAGCTGTATACTTAACAATGTATTATTTTTCACACAGATTGAACAAACAAGATTGCCTGGTTTAGATTTGTTCTGCTTGATAGATTTCTGTTCACTTTTGGAGAGAGTTTGGTCAGGCTGTTTCTTCCTATTTCCATTTTCCTCTTCATAAATATATATTTTCCCATCTCTCTTTTTAAAAATAGCCTGAATAAACAGCAGCTTCTCTCACACACTTGACTTGAAACCACAGAGAAGCTTGAGCCTCTTTCATTAGGAACATACATGTACTGAAACTAAAGTCTGTCTGGTTAAATTTCTGTTTTGGCTACAGTCCTCTAGTTTGTTTAATGCACACACAAAGACGCACACAGCACTGATAATGGAACTGTTGCCAGGAGGGAAACTGTTATGATAAAAAATAATCATAATTGTGGACAAAATTAAGTGCTGTGTGTCCCATCAGTGGTCACAGCATGCATGCTGGACTTACAGGTCACAATGAGCAAAACTGAACACTCCACAAAAGCACAAATGAATCATCATGGGTTCTTGTTCAGCAAATACGCATTAAAACATTGGAAACTTAATTTACTTCTTGTGAAAGCAACAAATATAGAAGAATCCAAGGCAGCAATTGGTGATGAGTCCAAAAAAAACTCTACTCTGTCTCAAATTGGTATGTGATTCATCTTTTTTTTACCTTCTCTCTTTTCTGTGAAGAAAGTGTTTTGACATGTTGGTGACCATTACAAATCCTTCTTATCCAATCCAGGGTCGCTGTCATTGAGCAAGAGGCAGGATACACCCTGGTCAGGTTATCAGTCTGTCACAGGGCTACAATTATGAATGTCTTTTTTAAAAAACTGTCTCCATGAATCACATTGAAAAAAGTTTAATTTGAGCTATTTGATGTCCTACCATAATCCTGGTGATGGGCCAATTAGACATAATTTATACTAGCAATATAGTTATACTAATGGCATCATAAATTAAGGTAATTAATGTCCTCGAATTCCTGCCAACATACTTATCTTCATAAAAACACTCGGATGGCTCTGTTTAAACTTCATATTGTTGTGATGCTAAACTTTGTTACCTCGCAGCTTGTTGACCTACTAACTTGAGGTTTTATATATCAGGACATCCATTGACCCATCCATCCCTCCATTCTCTTCCACTTAATCTGTTGTGTGGTGGGGGGGGGGGGGGGATTTTCAAGGTGGTAAAA
>VOQJ01004849.1:12193-23160 GCA_015052665.1 Apistogramma diplotaenia
GGGGGGGGCTATAGAAAAAGCAACAAATGACCTTCTCTAAGTTTCATCTCTTGCCCCTGTCTTTCTCATTCTCTGCTCTGCCCTGCCATCTCCCTCTTTCCCACTCACTCACCCACTAATGGTTATTTACCTTGTTGGAAAGGGCTTCGCTTTCTCACCGGAGAGATCGGCAACGGGACGTGAGCAAAGGCAGAGCGGCCTCACAAAAAAAGGAAGAAAGCACATGCAGGGGAGAGAAGGAGCGGGAGGAGAGAATGGAAAAAAAATATATATCAGTCATGTCGGTCTCCCCGGCGACACCGACTCTGCCTCCTACTCTCCCTCACAGCTGTAATGGAAGTGAAGGTTTGGCCACAGAGAGTGGGGAGAAGAAAGAATTACATGTCAATATTTGTTCCCACTGGCTGCCTGGATAGAAACAGATACATTACATGCTCTTAGTTTTTCCCCCCCCCAAAGCCAATTTGAGAGCTCTACCTTTGTTTGGGATCAGGACGACTTCGGGGATTGCCTGGGAAAAAGGGGAGATGGCAACACAAAAAAAACAAAAGGAGACCAAGGAAAAGGTATGAGAGTGAGGGAAAGAGGGCGAGAGGATGACTAACACTGACAAACAGTGATTTTAAGGCCACAGAAAGGGAAGAAGCAAAGAGTGGACATTTCCCATAGCAAATCTTTGGAATACAAACAATGAGTCAAATTATTGTCCTGGGCCTCTCCTCCTCCATCTCTTTGACTACAGGCAGTATCATCAGCATGAGCAGTTATTGCTTTTGAGCCACAGGCCGTCCCTTACTTGGAAATTGCTTTGGCTATATGAATAAATATTGTTCTCAATATATTCAACAAGGAGAGTGCAAAGAACAGGAACGTCTGCTGCTCTGTGTGCTGGATTTGGTGCACTGTGGAATAAACAATAAGGCAAATATTACACCTACAGTTTGCTTTCTGAGATCCAAACCACAGTAGCACAGTTTGTTCTGTTGTATTTGTTAGACTTCATTATCAGTATGTGGTGGTTTCAAAACAGACACTGTACACAACTTTGGTGGGTTTTTTTGCAGCAGTGAATCTTTGTCTCTAACCAGAGCGCCGTCCTCCTCTCAGGCACACCGAGAAGAGTTCTCAGAGACTCACAACTTCTTTATTAGACAGTTTTATGAATCTGCCGTCCCGATGCATCAGAGATTTTGGCTCGTGCTCGTGAGCTTGTCTGTGCTTGTTGCTAAACTGTTCATCAGTGTCACTTGTTATAAAGACTTGGGAGAAACAGTGTGATCCAATTAAGAATAGGAATTCATTTCCAGTTTGTTTCCTGGCTTAGAGTGCAGAAACAAGTCCTGGTCCTCAGCAGCCGTCCCGAGTCCCCGATGCCTTCGTGCACTTGTTTTGAATTTTCGATCTAATTTCAAAGTTCATCAGGACTGAAAACCTGCATGCATAGAATCAGGAAAGCATTTGTCTTTCTGCCAAATTAATGTTGGTGATCGTGGCCCCGTGGTTACTCATAAGGCCAGTCCTGCACATATCTTGGTGTTGACGTTGATGGCACCTCAACCTGATACATTCATGCTGATTGGGTGCATTCTGCTCCACAGACTTTATTCCTTACACAGAGTCAGTATGTAGAAAAAATCGTTTATCAGCCTGTTTAAGAGACTGCTTTTAGCTATTTCTAACTGTATGGTTTGGGAACCTTCCTGTGCCACTGACATTAAAATGAACCCACTCCTGTTTCAGTACATCCAGTACCAATACAACAGGATGTGAGCTTATGGAGCAAGTTCCTTGTCACTTAGTAAAGATTGTACTTCAACAGTGCCGCAGACATATTTGGTCCATCTATCAACGTGAATTTTAAATGGCTGCACAGGTTGCGTTGCTCTGAAGGGCAATTCAAGCGACATCTCTTGTGATTCACTTTTAAATTCGGCTGTATCTGCTTATGTTATGTTCCCATGAATGTTCACTGGTCCAAATCAGGTCTAAGAGTCAAAGTCAAGTTTCATCATGGGGACAATTAAGTATTTATCTAGCTAGTTATCTAGCTAGCTAGTTATGTAGCTACCAAGTAAATCCTAGTTCTGCTGTTTGCCCTGTGGGGTCTGGGTCAGTATGGATCTCTACAAACAGTCTTGCTGTGATGTCTGAGAGAATATAGCAAACCCAAAATGCAGACTCGACAGTGTGTTTATTTACAGTGCCGAGATGAAAATAAGTGGTGATAGCGGGGGTGGCAGCTGGAGATCTCAGTGACCGCTCTGAAGGCTCCCAGGGTCACCATCTAAAAGAAGGATAGGTCCTCTCCTCTCTCTTTCTTCACACTCACTTTCTCTCAGGCACCCACTCGAAGGTTCCGGTTTCCTGTGCAGAAAAGAGACAGAGGGTCACTGGAGTCCACTGGAAAGCTGGAAGCAAAAACACGATTACAGGAGAGCCAATTTCAGCTAACAGGGAGGTAAGTAACAATCCAGCATTGAGTGCACGTCTCCCTCCAACTTATGTAGGACTTATGATCACCTAAACCGCTACCAGCTGTAGTAATCGGCCCAGGTGCTTAGCAACCGAGAGCTGGAGGCTCTAGTGAACATGCACAACAGAACAGGAAAACCAGAGCGAGGTCAGCCGGGTCCATGACGCTAGCAGTTGAGGCTGTTCATTTAAGTTAGCTACTAATGTAAACATGCTAGCAATGTACTTCTTCCATCAAAAATCTGAAACTTTGATATTTCAAAGTCCAATTATTTTCACCAAGTTTCATCTCTACCTCTTGAGCTCTCTGTGATTACCGATGATTGAAGTTGGAGGCAGTGCGGTCTCACGGTTTGAGACAGCCGTCATTTCTTTCAAAATGGCCCTGCAGTAGTTTTGAGCAATAGTTCTCCAGGGTCTTCAGAAGGCGTTTCGTGATGATCCAGATGTTTGGTTCAAACCACCGTCACTATGTGGAGGTGGTCAGAGAGCGTCTACGGCCATCTGTAAAAAAGAGGCTCTGTCATGGTTGGGGGCTGCCTTTCAGCCACTGGTGTTGAGGATCTTGTCAAAATTGATGGAATCGTGAACATATCAAGTCAGATTTTGACCCACTGTGTACTACCATCCAGAAATAATTGGATTTTCAACATAACAATGATCCCAAACAAACTGCCAGTGCAGTAAAAATCATAGCTGACAGAAGAACACACAGCTGAACATGAGTGGTCATGGCTGCCGCAGAGCTCAGGCCATCTTAATGAATAAAGGTGGTCATACTAAATAGCTACTGACGGTCAAACTCGTTAGAAATGTACAAACTGTCTTTTTGCTTAACATACCGTATTTCTGTACATGAATCAGTAATTTATTGCACCTATTTCCCATTTTCCTAGCAAATTATAAAGTCATATAAAGTCATGAGAGGTTGCTCGAGGTTTATGCACAGTACCGTAAATGCCAGATTTTGGAAAACGAGGTATCATTAGACTCCTTGGATCAAATTTAGCCGAAAGCATGCCTCGCCCAGCATGTGCCATATTAGATTTTATGGAGCAATTTTCTTTTCAATTTTCACCAAAATGACTATAATGCAGCAAAATGATCAAACTTTTAAGGTGGAATTTGTCTTTAGTTTGAATGGAATTTTTGCAACTAGACTAAACAAAGCGAACCAAAACAATAATGTTTTCTGCTTCAGGCTTCTTGAACGTACCACAAGGTAAACTTGGCTAATGTGCCCGTGTATAACAATGTCATGTTTAATATTTCATTACATTAATACCGCTGCCCCCCTGAGCTTGTAGAACACAACAGTTTGCAAGTCAGGTTGCAGGATATATGGCATGTGTGACATCAACTAATTACTACCATTTGTAAATGCATGCCGTGCTTCCAAACAGCACTTACAAATCGATGCGATGCCATCTAACTGTGCTTGCGGCCTCTGGAATATTCAATGAAACACATGTTGTTGTTGTTGAGGTCATCCAGAGTTCTTCAGCGGGAGCAACAGCAACAGCCAGGGCATGAGCAAACATTTAGGAAGGTAGTTAAAGTTATCTGAAGCAAAGGAACAACTGTATGAAGCGCAAAGACCATTTAGTGGTCTCGGTTTAATGGTAACTGCTGTCACCTTTAGTGACATAATCGTCTTACTGTCCACATTTTTCCACTGCCTTCCAACCCTTTCTTTCTTCGGAGGTTTTTCTCAAAATCCAGTTTAGACTGAAATCAGGCCATGTGAAACAATGCTGTTGATTGTCACCGGGGCAACAGTGTCCTCGCAGCAATAAAAGCATGTGATTGTTAGATTAGAGTTGCAGCCATTTAACACAACTTGAATAAAGGTTAATTATAGCTGTGTATAAAAATTAGTACGGCATTCAACATAATCTGTTTGGAATAACGTGGCTATTGTTTTTGCACAGAACTTGTATCACCTCGGGCCAACTTTTTGATTTAGAGTAATTGCACAAGTTCTCCATGTTCTTAATCCCACTGAAATGTGCCAAGTCCGTAATCTATAATATCCATCATAAATTGGAATATTTTGCTAAACACAGCAATTGTTCACATCTCATCGAGTTCGAGCCGTTTGATTTTCCGTTGGGATTTCTTTTTGTTTCTGCACATTCTTGTCTTTTTTTTTTTAATTCAGCACATTAAAGACGTGCCTGATGAAAGCTTGATAGCAGTTTGAGTGCAAATCCAGGAGTCTCACCCAGCTGCTCAGACCTATTGTGTTTCAGTCACTTCCAGAGATAAACTACTGGATTAAATCTTTGTTCATTAAGAGGAAAGACAGCACAGATGTGGAATAGAGTCCTAAATTCTTAAAGGCCCAATAATAATAATAATTAATAAATAAAATGGCCAACTCAAACATGTGGAACAAAGTTGCATATGCTGCAGATGGAAAAGTGGAACAGTAATCCAAATGTTAGGAATGAGTTTTGTTTTTTGGCATCAAATCAGCCACCTGTGATGAGAATGAGCCGAAAAAGGCAGACTATCATCAAGCAAACAAATCAAAAGATTTCATTTACAACGTACAAGTGTGACGCAAACTTACACAAAGGGACAACAAAGTGAAGATGATCCGAAGGAAGAGGAAACCCGCTGCTGGAAACAGAAAGGTACTGAATTGAAGGAGGAGTGGAGTAACGAGGTTGCGAGCAGGCTGAGGAAGACTGATGGCAGCAGGGAGCGGGGCAGGCAGGTGAAATGGGAGAGCCAGGTGAGTTTGTCCGTGAGGCTTGAGTCTCACAGGTTCTTCAGGTTTCCAAACAAGGGTTTTGTTGGACCAAAGCAAGTGAGAAAACCCGTGAGAGCGATGACTGTAAAGCCCGCCTGCCCGGACCCTCACAGCTTACATTTCTGATGATATCCAAGTAGCATGTTGCAGTCAGACTTGGAGATTGTGTTATGTTGAAAGCAAAACTTGTCCTCTGAAATACATGTCATAGCCGTATCGAAATGTCAAGGTCTACACCAAAGTGTAGGTTAAACTGAAAAAGCATCCTGAGGTGAAACCTTCAATATGAGTCAGAGAGGTTGGTCATGGTCTTTAAAATTACTGCATGTGGCACGCAGTCCTGAAAGCCCTTCATTCTAGGACGGCGTGCCCTTTTTAAACAGTGCAACCTTCACAAAGAGAGAGGTGACTGCTCGTGCTATTCACTGTACTCATTTTAAACGCTCACTTCAAAACACGGCCCCGGGGGTTTCGTTTGAGTACGGACACTGCTTCACAGCCAACGTCTGACCTTTAAAACCTCAAATGTTTTGTTTTGTGTTGTTTTTTTTTTCTCATCGTTACATATGCACGTTTTCTCAAAGGATTTGCAAATGGCAAATAAGTTTATTTTTCCCCCATTGGTTTTTAAACTGCCTTCAGTCCAGTTAAAAACTTGTTTGCAACAGGACAAATGCAAAGCAGACTTTTTTTGACTTCAAATAAAAGCTCAAGCCAGCGAGTCAGTTTTCTTTCTGTGTTTTTAGTGAAAGCGGGATGATTACTCTGAGAAAGCCACAGCTTCACATGTCGCACCCGTCGTCTGTAACGTGATCACGCTTCTGCTGCTGCTTCCCACACAGGACGTGCCACTTAGATTTTGTCTTATCTCGTCTGCTGATGTTATTTTTCTGTGCCTGTTATAGAGTTGCATCTGCTCATGATAATGATAAAACAAAAACTAGCACAGCGAAAGCACACGCTGAACTCAGTTAAGCTGCACGGAGGTCGATACACGTTTTTAAAAAATTCAATTTCGGCGTGCACGGAAACTGTAAGTGGGAGACAATGTTTGTTTTTTTAACGTGGGAAGCACATTGACCTCTGGCATTTGGCAAATAACCTTTTTTTTGGCTTATCACCTTCACAAAAAAAGAGATTGGCACACCAGTGTGGGCTCGTGCAACTGTTTGATTTCAGTCTCACCGACACACCAATGGGGAGCATGCCAAAAAAAAACAACTTAATATTGCAGCATGCTGTAGCAATCACATAATACTGTAAAAAAAATCACAGTGGAGGGGAAAAAAAGCAATCATCACAAGGGGAAAAAATGCTTCCCATAAGCAAAGACGGTGTTCATTACAAATATGCAAGGAGAAAAAGTTGATTTACAGCAGCCACGGCTGAGTCTATGATAATTTGTGTTAGCATAAGGCTGTCTCAGACTCTGAGAGGCAAACATCTACCTCCTCCTCACGGCCCTGATGACAGATATGCAGTTTGCACTCGTAAAAGAAAAAAAAACCCTTCACATCCCAACACAAGTTCATGTGTCTGACACGAGCGGGAATTATGGCTATGAAAGAGCGGAGATGAAAACAATAACAGACTGAACTGCATTCCTGTCGTTAAAAACGTATACATTTGGCAGAATCTGCACCTCTGCACACACTGCCAGTCACACACAGATTACAGATTTCCTCTCATGTGCAAATGATTTTTGCACGACACACAGAGATTAACAAAACACGCAAAAACAACCAACCAAACAAACAAAAAAACATGGTTTTTTTGTTGATCTTCATCCCCCGTCGCCCTGTTATCTTGGCCCGCCTTTCATTTTCACTCCCTGCTTTATTTTGAAGGTTAATTCCTCAGGTGGCTTTTCTGGTTTTCCCCACCTTCGCTATTATCTTCATTGAGTTCACTTGCGCCTTATTAATACCGCTTCCTGGTATGTGTGTTTAGTCTGTGTTTTCTCCCCGAGTCTTTGTCTGCTCTCCCTCCTGTTCCCGAGTCCTTCATTGTGTTTAGTTCTGGCTCTTTGCTATGCCTTTAGCTGGTTTGTTTTCAGGGGACTTAGTTCAGTTTCATTTGGTGGTTTTCCTGCTGCCTGAGTTCAAAATTCTTTAATGTCCTTTGGTTAGCAATTGGGTCCACTCAAGAACTTTCCTGGAACTGTGACACCCTCCCACTTTGGTGTTAAATGAACAACCTAAGAAGTATCACTAATTTCCCACTGAATTGTCCCTATAAAACAGCTGACGTAGCCC
Organism: Apistogramma diplotaenia; assembly: GCA_015052665.1. Taxonomy (NCBI): domain Eukaryota; kingdom Metazoa; phylum Chordata; class Actinopteri; order Cichliformes; family Cichlidae; genus Apistogramma; species Apistogramma diplotaenia. The sequence continues at coordinate 19,679 of VOQJ01004849.1, forward strand.
ATTACACAAGAGATAAGTAATGTTTTTGTAATTTGTGTGAACTGACCCGTTGACTATAGGTCAGCTGCCTTCTAATGCTTAATGCATTGATTGTCAGCATTATTATAAAGTTCATGTGCCACATGACAAGTGACTGATTACAACCACTGTGATGCATTTTGGCCAACAAAGGGTTAGTGAAACAAACTGCCTATGGAATAACACTGATTGGCACACTTATTAAGAAGCTCAGGTGCGCCGTGGTAGCTTGGTTAATGAATGGGTCTGAGTAGTGTCAGATGCCCATCAGGGTACAATAGCGGGGGGTGGCGAGTCGTGCCTGTCTCGTCAGTCACAGTGCAATAGGGGGTCAGAGGTGACCCTGGCACCCCATCTGGTTCAGAAAACGATGACAAGGGAAAGGAGGGGGAAGGGTGTGTTCAAAGGATGTGGTGGTGATGCTGGTGGTTGGTGGGGTCAGGCATTTCTTATAAAGATAGATACAGACATATGGGGCCTCGTGCAAGCACAGAAATCTGTACATGATCATAGGCAGGCGCATATGAACACATGCTACATCTGTAGTTTGAAACAAGAGCGATCCACATATACATGCGCGCGTTCTGTCCCCGAGGGTCGAGGTCAGGGGTGATCTGTCACACGATGCACCTCGATCGTAACAGATGGACGCAGCCACTCTCGTTCGCTCGCACGGTTATACGCACACACACACACACAGAGACACACACACTCATATTCCAGTGAGGCTGGCAGGGTCCTGACCTGTGTGATCAGGCTCGGAGACCAGGCAGGCATATGGGCCAGGACCCTGGGGGCAGTGAGATAGACAAAGAGCCGGTTGGCACCGTTGGAGGATAAACACACATAGTTTATTCAGCTTTTAAGTCAGGAAACAAGGTTTACCCACTTTTTTATTGTACAAACAATAAGGTTTTTTTTTTAAACGTAATTTTTAATATTCTTGTTTTCTATGTGCAATTTTTTTCTTTATGTAATCTGATGCTCATATGAAAATATTTGGTTTGCTCAGACTAGAACTGGGAGGAAGCAGGTGCTGGGGGGAAGTTGGCACTGTAAGCTTGGCCAAGGAAGGACATACATGAGCAGGCATGGCTGGGTCCAAATTAACATGGGTTGGCTCACGTTCTGCAAACTGTATGATTTATATCCCACACCAGTGAATCTAATTCCTTTGTACTTGTTTTATGTATAGTCATTTTGTTTTGGCTGTGGGGCGGTAAAATTGGCAGATGGCTGACAACAGGCTCTCTTCGTGCGTCCCATTTAAAGACGCGTATGCAGTTACACAGTTGTGGCAATATCTTATGTGATACTCTATATTTCCAAAAATATTCACTAACCCATCTAAATCATTAAATCCAGGTGTTCCAATCACTTCCATGGTCACGGGTGTATAAAACCAAGCACCCAGGCCTGCAGACTGCTGCTCTCAGGAGCTCAGTGAATTCCAGCGTGGTGCTGTGATAATGATGAATTTTCCTCACTACTAAATATTAAATAGTCAACTATTAGTAGCATTTAAACAAAGTGGAAGCAACTGGGAACAACAGCATCTCAGCCACAAACGATCACATACAGTCATATCCAGCGATATGCAAACCCAAATAGTTTGCTGATCTGTCTGTGGACTCACACCAACACACCAGTCTCCAAAAGCAGGAGTCCAAAGCAGGCTAGCTCTGCACAGAAGTGTTAATCCAAGAAGCGTGGTGGACCAGGTCAGAGGTCAGAAGATGAAGCTTCATCCTAGAAAAATAGTGGGCCAATGTGCTTCTCCAACTGCTAAAGTCCTGCGCTGCTTAACTGGATGAACCATTTTAAAGCATCTTGAGCCTCAGCCTGCAACTGGGGAGAGTGCCCACCCTCGAGAAGACATCCTGCATGCTATCCTCTACCTGCTGCACTGAGCACGTTCTCACCTGGATAAGGGAAGTGGCACAGTGAGGATCCCCTTCTTGAATTTCTCGAGTGCCTTTAACACCACCCGGTCCTTCATGCTTCAGTGAACAGGATGAGAGTAGCTTGGACCTCCAGCTACCTCACCGACAGGCAGCAGTATGTCAGGCTGAAGGACTACAGTAACTGACTGAAAAACCTCTTTGTCCCTCACACTGTACAACTCGTCTTGTGGGGAGGGGGCAGACCGAGCCTGACCACAAAATAACATAACAGAAAAATATTGGAAGATATGCAATAACAAGCTTATCTACTCGACATTTTCTGTCTACCTTTCTGCCTTGTCTGTTTTATTATTCCTTTATTTATGTTTATTAGTGACTTCTGCTGTGCTTGTGTCCCTTTATATCATTGAAAAGTTCTATTGGCGGCACGGTGGCCTGGTGGTTAGCACTGCTGCCTCGCAGAGAATGACATCTGGAAGGTTCGGGTTCGATTCCACCTTGGACCAGGCCACTTACTGGGGTTATGCTAATTGGTCACTCTAAATTGCCCACAGGTGTGAGTGAGAATGGTTGTCTGTCTCTCTGTGTTGGCCCTGCAACAGGCTGAACAGGGTGTCGCTATGCTGCCTCTCGCCCTGCTGGGATAGGCTCCATGACACGTATTGTTGTGCAACCTCTGTAGGATCCAGGCCTCATGCTACTAGTAGTGACACTGATCCTAGCCAAAGGTAAAACTAATAAAAAAAAACAGTCAGAAAAAATGGTACTTGGGGGGCGGGGGCGTCATTAACACCAAAGCAGCTGAAACTGATCAACAACCCTCTCTGCTACTTAACTGACCAGATCAATATAACGGAAGTTTAATTGACTTGACGCTACACTCTGATTAAAACGTGGTCCTTTTTTAAATTTGAGCAGTGTGCAAAGCTACAATGTGATTAACACTAAAACTGGAAAATGGTGGAGCTAGCTCTCTTAGCTGTACCCAAAGAAAGCTAGTCTGCCTACCAGCATAACTGTCAGTAATTTGCAACTTGTAAACATCTTGCTTGTGTGATCCTTAGTAAGAATTAAAGTTTAGTAAAAAACAAGTTGTGATTTTATGGGAAATATCTCTAAATGAGCCATAAGACACTGTGACCAGTGAGGAAATGGAATTTTAGCATTTGATACTGTTTGGTCCACAAATGTTTCAGCAAAACAGAAACAGGCCAGTGAAAGCTGCAGCTTTTACAAAGTAAAAGATCCTTTTATTTTCTTCATTTGGACAGCAAACATAATAACACAGGTTTGATGCTTTAACATGAGTTTCTATAACCTCAACTAGGATATGAGTCTGCACAGCACTCGACTGCACTTATCTTAAAGACCTCATAGTACCGTGGACAGAGGTGGGAAGTAACGAAGTACACAAACTAAGTTACTGTACTTTTTTTTACTTGAGTATTTATTTTTCAGACTACTTTTTACTTGTACTCCCTACATTTTTACACAAATATCGGTACTTTCTACTTCTTACATTTTCAAAAGAAGCTCATTACTTTAGCTTTAACACATCTG
>VOQJ01004851.1:2477-13004 GCA_015052665.1 Apistogramma diplotaenia
GCAGTAGTAAAGATGTCATCGATGTGTCTTAACCAGCCGAGTGTGTGTGTGCATACATGCTTATGCTTCTTAAGTCTTAAAGTCAGCGTCTTCCTTCAGTCTCTGCAGCCTGTCGAAAAACCGCTCCAGCTCACAACGCCCACTACTCACTCCTGGCATCCAGTGCAGCGGCAGGCGTGTATTTTATGAGCAAACGTAAGTGTGTGTTTTACAGCGTCGCTGCAGCATAAAAATAAGTCTGTCTCTGTGTGCATGTGTGTATGTGAGCTGTGTGATTACCATGAGGAAACCGGAGTTCAATTTAATGTGTTCCTGGCCTCTCCTGATTTTTCCACTCATTCTCACATCGAAGGAGCTGTCTCCCACTCTATCCAAGTATATACATGCACACACGAGCACTGTCAAAAAACTTGAAGGTCTTCTGGTAAGACTGATCTTTCAGGAGTTATATACACACAGCTGGAGCTGAATTGCTCTTGTTTGCGGCACATCTGGTATGGTTTCACTTCCCAAGGCTTTGAAGGAGAAAAGGTCATTTCACTGAGATTTATCTCGTTCGTTTAAGGTTTGAGTCAATGTTTTGTTAAATTGCATAACTGTTAATTCGCACTTCTTGTTTTCTTAATGCTGTCTTTATGAGGTGATCTTCTTTGACTACGTGTTAGAACAATTGTGTCTTTCACGTGCTGTAACCAGTCTGAGCCACCAAACTAGTTTTCTTTCTGTGGATTAATAATCTGGTCAAACTATTGGCTATTTAGTGTTGATCAACAGCTCTGAAGTCTTACATAACGTGCGGTATTCATCAGAATTTCTCAAGCATAAAATTGGGAGTTATGTTTTTTGTTTGTTGGCTGCATTTTTTTTTTTTTTTGCCTTTGTTGGACAGTCACTGTGTGAGAGACACACAGGAACCACATATTTGCTGCATGTGTCACGGCTATAATTAAACTGAGGCTATTAGGACTTATTCCTTAATGACTATGCTACTGTTTGCTTCTTATGTGTGGGTGTATTGGTTTAAACACGTTATTTCTATGTTCCACCTGCACAATTTATCACAATTATTATAACTGTCAAACTGATTTCAACAAAAATTTGATTGTTGAAACAGCTGATTTAAGGATTTCTGTACAGGGAATTAACATTTTTACAAAAACTAACTAAAAAAAATACAACTTAAAAGTGCCTTTTATACCATGATAGCTTTAGTGCGGGCTCAACAGCTTAAAATAATATGTAGCACAAATAAATGTAATATCCAACATAAAACTCTCATATAACTGACATCAATACAGATCAAGACAAAAGCCTTAAATGGGAACACAGCCTTTGGAATAACTAATAATAATTAATTAAAATTTCTTAAATTAAAAGAAAGTTTAGTTAGGGCCATGCTAACGCGGTGTAGCTTCCTGTCCTCTTTTAACAGCAGTCTGTATCATCTGTGATCTGAGAAGACCAGTTACCAGAGCTTTGGAGGATAGGATTCCAGCTGCAGTCCTGGGTCTTCTTTATCTTTTTTTTTCTTTCAGGATGCTCCAAATGCTTTAATTTGGTCAAAAGGTCTGGAATACAAGCTGGCCATTTTAGCACCCGGGATCTTCTACTACGAAGCCACGCTATTGTAGCAGATATAGTATGTTGTTTAGCTTTATCTTGCTGAAATATGCAAGGTCTGTCCTGAAAAAGATGTCATCTGGAAAGACGCAGATGTGCAAGATGCCAATTCTACAGGCACTAATGAAACCCCTATGCCGTCAGAGGTGCAGGCTATTGAAATGAACACTGATAACAAGCCAGATGGTCCCTCTCCTCTTTAGTGTGGAGGACGCGGCATCTATGTTTTCTAAAAGAATTTCAAACATCAGATCACAGAACAGTTTTCCCACTTTGCCTCAGTTCATTTTAAATGAGTTTTGGCCCAGAGAAAATGGTATTTTTGGATCATGTTTACACAGCTTCTTCTGTGCATGACAGAACGTTAACCTGCATTTGTGGATGGCACAGCAGACTGTGCTCAGTGACATGTCCCTGATCCTGTGCAGAGATTTCCATGAGAGAATCATGGCTGTTTTTAATGTAATGCTGCCTGAGGGACCAAAAATCAGCAGCATCCACTACAGATTTTTGTGTACTGTAGATGATGTATTCACAATTTTGTTATGCCACAATTTTTAGAGGCAGTATTTTTTCCATGTTGGTGAACCTCAGCCTCTCCTTTTATACCCAGTCAGGTTACTGACTTGTTGCCAATCAACCTGTTAATTACAAAATGATTTAAAAAAAAAGTTATTTATTTGGACTTTGACTTTTGATCATTTTTTCCTCCCTGGCCCAACCTTTTTCAGATGTTTTGCCATCAATTTCAAAATGATGTAATTTTTAAAATAAAATATTATATATTATATTTTGTATGTTCTATTGGGAATAAAATGTGGATTTAGGAAATCTGCAAATCATTGTATTCTGTTTTTATTTACACTAGACACAGCATCCTGTGACTGTGCAAAAATTATGAATCTAAATTGTATAACCATAAACTTGCAGACATAACTGCATTTTGGGGTTAAGTGGGCATGCTAAAGATCATCTGGATTCACATATTATACTGTATATCCATGGCTCCTGTGCACTGTTGCATCCCTCATCAAGACACATCACCATAAAAATTTTAAAGGTAATATTTAATACAAGCTAAAGACAACCACATGCTTTGTATTAATTGCTCAGATGTGCAATGACAGCTTTGCCATTTAATTGCTCATTGAAAAAAATAACAAAGACTGGTTATACAAATAGCTCAGAAAGGTTTGCTTCCACTGACTGAGTCCATGTCCTGGATACTGCAATATTTTGGCTCAAACAAAAACAAATAGAAAGCAGGTAATTCACCACATCAAAGACTGTTAAGTTGGTTTCTAAAACAAAAAGATAATTTCTGGAAATCACTAACACACTCACTTATCCTCACACTCTTACACAAACAGGAAGAAGGAGGACATGCAGTGTTGTGGAGATAAAGACAAAGATGGAGGTGGCGGCAATACAACTTCCATTCCACCCAAGATAAAGCTAAAAAAACCCCAGCATGCTCTGGGTTTTGACTGAAAGTGAGTGTGAAAGGGCACATGGGGAAGATAGTTATGTACAGCTTATCTACAGAGTGATTCTCGCATGAATCCCACAGACTAACATCAAAGTGGAGAGGCAGCAAAGCAGCAGAGCTGGTGTTCAAAGTGACTTCATAGCAGTCTGCTGCATATCAAAGCGTCTCACTTTACTTTTATCAGATATGAGCATTTATTTCACATAAATGTGGATTAAAAACAAGTAATTACTATATCTTTTAAAATAAATTCACTCTGTAAGTCCCTGTTTCAGTGCATTCATTCTAATGCAGTGCAAACACCTGCTGAGACAGTTGATCACCATTGTCTCAAATGCCTGCTCTGCTTACTACAGGATTAAAATGTAATGTCACGATGTCACAGAGAACGCAAACTAGTCTTTCCAGATCTGCTACTACGTGACTGATTCATACCTATAACTCATACAGTACATATAATCCTGATACTCTCTAAATTGCACGTCTCCTTTGCAGTATTACCAAACTTCTAAAAGCAGAAACATTAAAAGAGAAGGACTCTCACTTTTCAAAAGTGCATAATTTCAAAGAAATGAGCTACCTGTACCCCTGACAGCTGTACTAATGTAACGGCAGCATTGATGGGAAGTAACTTTAGTAGTTATTGTTCATTGTCAGAAAGCATGGAGGGGGTAGCACTGTTACTTCCCAGCAAAGAGGTCCTGGGTTTGAATCTGCTATCTGGGGCCTTTCTGCGTAGAGTTTATATATATATAACATATAACAAAATAACTTAAATAAGTGTGATGGTATATAGATCAAGAAAAAAATGCAATGTAAAAAAATCTTAATAAGGGAAGAGCTAATCTGAAATCCAAATGAAAACAATAAAAGGATGAGTGATAAATGGATGGATATAACAAAGGAAAATATCTTAAAATGAACAAAGCAAAACAAAAAGATTTTTAAAATGTCACAGAGATATAATATCACCATAAAAAGGTGTAAAATGCAGTGGAGAGTGCAATAAAGTGAAGTTACAGAGTAGGGTTGCCACTGAGGCACATTGTGCTTCGGGAGCTTTGTGGGTTTGTATGAGCAAGGAAAGGAGCTGCTCTAAGTTTAATGCATAGGCGGCCCAGTATGTTTGTCCATCTCATGTATTTTTAAAGCATGACCTCACAAAAAAATGTAAAACGAATGAAAATGTGTGGAAGATATTGTGCGCTCACAGTCAACTGTTGTAGTGTGTGGTGACTTCATTGATCCACTTCTGCAGCTACAGTAGAGGTAATGTCTCTTCTGTTTTTTTCTGCTTTGCACCTGCAGTCATGACAAATATTTTTGCACTTTATGGAGCTGGAGTACAGTTTCTTAAGACTAAAAAAAAATAGTCTGACAAGTAAATAAAAATAATAAATTCTCCTTCCAATATCTGTAAAAGTCAGATTTCTTGGTGTCTTCATCTCTGCTGAGCTTTCTTGGTCAGATAACATCGCGACCATTATCAAGAAGGCTCAGCAGTGCCTTCACCTCCTGAGGCTTCAGAGGGTAGTCAAGACAGCACAGAGGATCGTTGGCTGCCCTCTCCCCTCTCTGACAGACATCTACATCTCACGCTGCCTCAGCACAGGCAGGAACATCATCAAAGACAGCTCACACCCTGGCTCTGACCTGTTTGACGCTACAGGTGCATCAACAGACTCAGGAAGAGTTTATTTCCCACAGCAATAACCACCCTGAACTCTCACACACTCTAACTGTGCAATACCACATCTCTGTGCAATATTATTCACACTGGACAATATCTATCACCGCTGTAATGAGCAATATCCGATATTAATCCACTAGTGAGATACCCACCACCTAACATATGTATATACTTATATTATCACCATTGTTTTTTATGTATATATTGTAACCATTTATTTTATTTCTGGATTTTAAAAGGTTCTATTTTATGCACTGAATAGGAGTGGCCCTCCAATCTCATTGTACAGCTGCATAATGACAATAAAGGCATTCTATTCTATTCTATTCTATTCTATTCTATTCTATTCTATTCTATATTGCAGACTAATACATCTCATACGAGATGGGGGAGGTTAAACTTCAAGTTCCAGAATGCTTCGCGGCGGTGCCACTCTCCCTGTCTCCTCCTACAGCGCACGCTCGCAGGCGGAGAACGAGCAGGACTGCTCTGCTCCGTGTTTACGTTGAGATGCTCACAACAAAGGACAGCGCACCGCGGAGAGGCTGTCATTTAAAATAAAGAGAAAGCACCGTGGATATTTTCTCTTTCGGTGAGCGACTGCCACTCTCAGCTCCTGGAAGGGGAGCGCAAAGAACAAAAACCCTGATTTGTTTCCGTTTTATTTGTATTCTACGTAATACCTTTTAATTTTTATTTTTAATTTTTTTATTGTAAAGCAGCGAAGACACGGAGAAATTAAGAGGAAAATTGTCTATTTTATTTTATTTTGTTGTTTATTTTTTGCACCAGTGGGACGATAGCTAGCTTCTTAGCCTCAGCAAGTTGGTGGGAAAGCTAAGCAGCTGAGACGGACCGGAGGCTTTGGGACAATAAGAGGACCTCATCATTTATATCGCAGTGAGTTCGCAGGCCACCTGACTTTGCTTGATAATTAAAACAGCGGGAGTTGCGCGACAACGGCCAGCCTGCTGTTTGTTAATAACTGCCTTTGTCCTGCAAACGGCTCCGGGACTGAACTGCTCCCTTATTATCGCTACTTTACCTCATTTGGTAATGTCCACTCACTCATCTGCGAGTAAAGTCATGACAGGGGAGTGCTGCAGCTGCACAGTGCTGATCTTTGTCTTGCACACACTCACATGCACCTGTTTTGACTGTGTGTTAATCTAAGTGGAAATCAGAGGCAGCTCTGTTAAGATAAAGCTTTCTGCTTGGCAGTGGCTGACTGTATCTTTGTGTGCAATGCAGCCTCGGAGATGCAGGTATTAGTTTACATCTCATCCATCCTGCGTGCTGACCTGTCACAGGGAGGGGTGAGTGAGAAAGGGTACATTGCCTGATAAGGAATTAAGCAAATGCACAGACTTTTGCTATTCCCAAAGCTTGATTGCCAGTTAATGACTTCCCCTCCCCTCCTCTTCTGTCTCCCATCTCATTTCACCTCTGTCTTCCTCCCCCTTCCTCATCTCTTTTTCTTTTCTGTCTGGTTTGGGTAGCTTCTGTGCATCTCACTACGTCCTTTCCCCTTGCTGGAAATGTCACAGAGAAGAGAGACCTGCTTTAACACCATCTGCTCCTCATCTTACTTCCATTGTCTGCCTTTCATTGTGAACACTAATGAGGAATGTAGTAGCCAGTGCATTTCATTCTGTCACTGAACCAACCCCACAGCTTTTTGATTTGTATTAGAATAAGACATTCAAATAAAGATAATATTGCTAGTAGGTTTTTATACTCATCACGGTTTCAATTTCCGATGTTTTTGGTAAGGAAACAGCTTTAAAAAGAACAAGAAAGTAGCTTAAAGTAACTACTTATAGCTACAGATGCATAATGCAGAAAGCCATGTGCATATCATATGATCTGTTTATGATATGCATATGATCAATTTTCTACAAACATATCAGTTGTGCAGAGTTTTATTAAGCAGTGTGGATCTATATCAGCTTTTTATGAGTGCCCAAACACACCTAGATCTGGTGTGGAGACTCAGATCCATTTCTATGTGGAGGGTTTAAACATGCCCAGAATGTTTTCATATTCTAACAATGATCGACTGAGTAGAGCGACACAGGTTTTCAGAATCTAATTATAAGCATGTTCACAATTAAAGTTAACATAATTAAAACGTGTGTCCTCCACTTAATGTGCCGCTTATCTGTATTCTTTATGGCCTATAAGACAGTTTTAGCTTAATTTTTTTCAGCTAAATTATTTTTTTCAAGTTTCAGTTGGTAAATACAATTTGCAAATCTTTAGTAACCTTTGTTTTAGGATTATGCCACTATGTAACCATGGATTCACATTTTAAAAAGACAACAAATAAAATCCTTTTATTAGTCTGTTATTGGTATTTGTCAGGGAAAGACAAAAGCTTCTAAAATTAAAATGCAGAATATTTTAACTACCCATGCACCAAATACGGAGTGATCTCCAAGGAATGGTGATGCTCTTTTCCAAGAGAATGAATGTGTCAGCAGTGGTGATTTTATACATGGGATTTTGTACCGCTGCACATGAGAGAAAAGAAGGAGCAAACTGCTTTTGTGACACTGAAAATTCAGAATTAAATCTGATTTCTAATCTCGGTAATCCCAAATCCTGCTCCACAGTGCCGACCTCTGTATAAGAATCAAGTTGAGACCCTTGCAAAGACAGGGGACAAGGCTGCAGCGTTTAACGCAACACATGTACCTGTGTGCTACGTGACCATGAAAATTATGCAGTTCATCACTGCTACAAATTGTGGAAACTTCAGTTACTAATTGGAAGTGCTTGGGGCAGGATTTGTTGTGTAACAGGGGTGAGTGTTGCAGATACACGTTTGCACATTTACATAGGGTGTGTTGGCTACAGGCCCGAGTGTGCGTTCATGTTCTCAGCATGCTTTAGAGTCTCAGTTTCAGGAAGGAAATCGGAGCTGTCGGTGTCAGACGGGAGTGCAGCTCTGATGTCTTAATGGAGCCTCAGTGCTGCCTGTATCCTTAGTTACCCAGTCTGTGGGGACACAGGGAGGCCTCACAGTCTCGCCTCGGTCTGGACTGGATGAAAAAAAAAAAAAGAAAGCATGAGCTCTTTTCATCTAAAATTTTAAATATTTTCATTTCGATTAAATATTTAACATGATTTGGTAGACGGACATCTTCAGTAGCTCCATGAAGCTGCTTTTAAACACTAACAGATTTGCTAATGTGCTTGCTGCTGTATCAGGCTTTTAAAAGCGGCTTTCAATATGTGAAGTTCAGAGCAGTTGACTCTAAGATGCAGCAGTTTTGATATTGCATTTATATCCACTTTTGGGGTAAAACATGCTGAACTGATGCTGCAGTGGGAGGTTGCTTATGGGAGTATTTATGATTCCCGAACACAGTTTGGAGGGTGAAATGTTGCCATTATGATCTTCAGGTCTTAATTTGTCTGCAGGTGAAGTGCTAAAATCAGTGATAGTCATTCATAATTATTAAAGTTAAAATTCTACATCCTATGTGTTCTTTCTGGGTATGTTTCGCATTTAATCTGAAAAATACTGCTGAAGTAGATTAGTTTCAATATTTTTATAAAAGAGCATCACATTACATGGTTGTATTACTTTGTCAAGACAGGCTGACAAGCAGACTGTTGAAGATCAGTAGGCAAATTGAATGCATTTAAGTGAACTGTGCAGAAACCTCCTTTTATTGAATGTTCACTCAGGCAAATGAAAGCTGCCAATCATGCAGGGATCTTTACCTCGAGTGAATATATTAGAGTTTCAAACCAACCTCCGAGCCACTTTTCCAAGCAAAGTGTGCTGGCACCCTTTTAAACCTTAATGATACAGTGTGCTCGTGGTTAGAGGAGACTTTTTGTGTTTGCAGCGTTCTTTATGTGTGCACGTGCCTGTGGTGCGTAGTTTTATCAGAGAGGGCCGATGAGCTCAGCGGGTGTAATCGTCGGTACAGCTGAGTGGCAGCTTTCTTCCCGCTGTGTGTGAGAAGCTTGGCACACTCCACCCGGTCCCGGCTTACTCTCCGCTGGGCTGGTAAACAGGCTGAAGTTTGTGCAGGGAGATTACGTCTGTCATAGAAACTGGGTCAGACAGTGGGCACAATTTTATGGCCTTGTTTCTGCAAGGTAGGGAGTAAAAGAGGAAGGGGAGCGTTAAACCACCAGCCATTTTCCATAGCGTTGCTTTCACCAGCATGGGCTCAGGGTGCTTTTCTTGTACTCTTCCCCCCCTGGTTTTTTTTCGCTGTAATCACAGTTAGGTTCTTGTAGGTTTGCTAACAAGGCAGTCGTGGGTTGATAGGCTGCTCTGTTAAAGAACTGTGAGGATGCATGTGTTCAGTATGTGACTCATTAAAAAAAAAAAGAAAATCAAATACAGCTCAAACAAAGTATAACAGGAACAAAAGGATCATTCCTTCCTCCCTCAAGCATTTGAAATGATTCATGTAAAAATCACATTTTTGTGAACACTTTTGTTGTTGGCACTGATATAAGTTTGTTTTGTATGCAGCTAATGCACTGGGTTAAAATAAACGGGGGTCACAATTCAAAAGAACAATGGGTTTGTTGATTGCATTTAGTCTTGCTCATGCCCATTCGCCTCAGTTTTTAATTCTGTGTGAAACCCAACACGAAACCAATTTGTCAGAACATTAAAACCACCTGCTGCGTTTGTTCCGATCCATCTCGTGCCGCCAGAACAACTCTGACCGTCCGTCAGCTCATGGACACCGGATCGCTGAGTTTCCTGCACTGTCTAACACCGGCATGTTGGGAGTGGAGCCTTCAGGGTGTTGTGGGGCCTCCATGCAATGATCATCCTATGGTTGCTTAGTCAGATCTGGGATCAGGGAATTTGAAGGCCAGGTCAGCACTGTATAGTCTTTGTTGTCTTTCCTGAAGTCACTCCTGTCCAGTTTTTAGGGTGTGGCAGGTTTCAATATACAGTACAAATGAGGGCGACTGCTACCTTCAAGGAGTGCCTTGCTTATTCGTTAGGGCCCAAGGTTTTCCAGCTGAACGTTGCATTATAAAGAAAAGATCAATGTTATTCACTTCACCTGTCAGTGCTTCTAATGTTGCGGCTGATTGGTATATGGTCTCTTGAGAGTTATTGCCTTAACACGCGTAAAGATTTGATAGTGAAATAGAGCAATTCAAGACATATGCGCATAGAAAGTGCACAATAGCTGAAGGCAGATTGCTCACTGATGTTATTCCTTTCCCTCCGCCAAGGCAAGAGCTGATGCCAAGGTACTGAATGTGGTCAGTGTTGTTTTTTTGTTTTTTTTTGGTATTTTTTTGCAAGATTAGACTAAAACAACCAGGCCATATTTCATTAATCTTACTCGAGCAGTTGAAGGGGGAAAGGAAGGAAATAAATCAGTGTGAATATAATATCACTTCCTTTAAAATTGCAAGAGAGGGGAGTAGCTTGGGTGGAGGATGAGCTCGCCCAGTTCCCTTCTAGTTCTTACTACCAATTTGAGAGAATTTTGAGGATACAGTACACCTTTCCTATTCCTGATTTCTCTGACTGTTTATCATTACCATTACCCAGTTTGTTGCTCCTTTCCTTTTTCTCACATAGGCCTTTTCTTTAGCTTTAAGTACCTGAGTCAGAAAACTGAGGTGAGTGTGGAAACTGAAATACAGGGAAGCTTTTTTGCCAACTTTATTACTCAAACGGTGCAAGCAGCTAAATTCATGAATAGGATCTTTATTTGTGAATGCGGGT
>VOQJ01004851.1:13024-28075 GCA_015052665.1 Apistogramma diplotaenia
TTTATTTGTGAATGCGGGTGGGGAAGCGATTTCTGCTAATGTCAGGTGTACGTTAGTAAAACAGATGGTACTTTGGTTTGGCCTCTAATGAAATTTTAAGACTAGTAAAATTTCTCTATAAAAGAATATAAATATATTTTAATGTGTTTCTGACATCCGATAGGCTAGATGAAAAAGATGGGCTTTAACTTCCTCTCATGAAGTTTGTTCAGTCAAGACAGGATCACTGTGACTGTTTCGGAAAATATTTACCAAAATTCTCTGAATTTTGTGTTTTACCAAAACTGACAGATATGTGGGTAAGCATGAGCTTCTGACAGTTGTTTCTTAAGTGCTGATTGGGCTGGGTTTCTCACTTTTGCGTTGTTGTTGTAGTTTTGATGATGATGAGCAACACCTCTCCCCACAGTCAAACCACAGCCTGTTGCTTAAAGATCTTTAGTTTCTGTTTACATCACTGTACATCTTCACTTTTCAAAGCTGAAACTGAAAGTGTTATTGAGGTTATGCATTTAAAAAAAGAACCCAAAAAACTGAAAGAGTGCTTTGTAAGATTGCCAAGATAACTGCTCTGAGGTTTCCTGCTGTGCCCTTGGTTCGGACAGGCGACTACAGATGAAACTGATGATATAATTTGGCACTTTACACTCCCACATGCACGCACATTTTCACATGCACAGATGGGCCTGTAATTATCAGCCCCTCTTGATCATGCTTGATCACCATTTCCTGCTTCACTTTTCAACTTTCATGTCTAAAATGAGTTCATCTGAACATCACACACACACACAACTCCTCAGGGAGGACTGTAAATGCAGAGAGAGCTTGGGCAGTAATTGCTGAAAAATCCATGAAGTAATCAGTCTTATAGTTCTTCTACAAAGCCAATTTCTAGAGTGCTGTTTACAGCAAATATCGACTTTCAGTACTACTTAAATCTTCTAGAAATTCTTCTAAAAAAGTCTTTATTTTAAAATAAAAATAGCCAAACTAATATCACTGAAGCCTAAATAATGTAGCAGCACTAAAGCTCATTTGTGACCAGGTGAAGCTCAGTTAGACCTACACACACCCTTTGCTTTTCCCTTTCTAGAGAAAATCAACCATCACCAACACTTTAAGGAAGTGAACAGAAACATGAACCAGCCAAAGTTCTGAAATGTTTTCTCTGCTTTAGCATCTGTGGAAACAATAGCTGTTTAGAATGACTAATTTGCTTCTGTGTACATTAAGATGATGCCGCTCAAATGTTTCTAGTTGCTATAAACCATTAATTTAGTCATTGTAGAGTTAGTACTCCATTGTTTAGAGCAGTGATTTCTGTATGGAATCCCCTCTTGGACTGTGAAGGTACTGCAAGGTGGGTTGCAAAGCAGTTTAATAGAAAATTTGATAGAACTCAGGTCCTGGAAGTAAAGATATTAATGTAGAATAAACCTTCATTCATTATCTTCCACTTATCTTGTTCAGGGTTGCAAATTGTCTGTATCTATATGAATCAAAAGCATGACCTGTTTCATCTTAGGCCCAGAACTGAGTTGGACACGAGATATTTGGATTTTGAAATAGACCATTTAGGGCTGACGTCTTGGGCTGCCAGGATTGCTGTGAACCCAGTGACAGTTGCTGTTTTCCCAGTGAAGCTTCTAAAAAAAACAAGTTGCTCAATTGCTGCTGCTCACATCTGTTGTTGGAATTCCTGCTTCAAAAACAGCAAGCAAGCACTGCCCGTGAAAATGGCCTTTCTCACCATTACAAACACTGTTTCTCCCACAAAACACATGACGACTTTCTAACTAAAGGCATGATAATAATATTGTGTTATGATGATAATTTATCACAAAGCTGGGATCAGCCATAAACTGTATTTGTCGCTGTATTAAAAACGCCTTAAGGTTGACTGTGTTTCAAAGAAAAGAAGATTGTGTCTTTTCGACGCATATGTCACGCATTGTCAATCAGACGTAAATGGGCAAAAGCTGAAGTGAAAGAAAGCTGAATGGTTATGAGGGAAAATGCATGCAGTGAAGAAGCAAATCATCTCTGCCTCTGAATGACTGTCTGTCTCATATTTGATGTGTGCAGTGCAGTCCTTGAATAGCTATATTGTTTTTCTAGATAAGAGTGACACATGCTGACCTCAATAATACAGCACTGAATTCAGATGAATCATTTTGAGCTCGCATATCACACAAACACTGCTTTCTGCTGTTGTATGCATTTAAGAAGGTCACATTGGATGCCTCATACAATCAAAACATGACATGACTGTAAAAGCATTTGGTGCTGAGGATGTGGAGACAAGTCTGTAAACTCACTGTGAGGACTCTAAGCAAGTGAGTTTTATTTATTTAAGCTAGTATCAAACACTAGAAATGTTTCTTACAGTTTGTTCAGGATATAGCCTTTTCTGATCTTTCTTCCTTGATTTGAATTAGGAAATGGAATGGGAATCTATTTCTGTATATTTGGCAACTCATTGTAGCATTTATGACACCGTGATAGATTGACCTTGGTCAGATTTTGCACGTTAAGTTAAGCAGTTATTCTTGGCCCTTCTTGTCTTTTGCTTTCTCTGCTGATTGGCTCACAGGCCGGTCCTCTATATCATTCAGCTCTTCCTCTAGTGTGTCTTTTGTCTCACCGTCAAATGTACTCCAACTCCTTTGTGTTGTGTTATGTTGGAAATGCACTGTGAGCTGGAGGATCCCTCTAACCAGAACCTGCAGCAGGGGGAAAATTGGTTCTTGTAACACTACATTGAGCTCTCCCAAGGTTGCTAAGGACTACCTTCATACCTGCAGTCCAGGAAACTGGAGTTGGAGTTGTTTAGCAGGGTTTTAAGGGAAATATTTGTCACAAAATATTTGGATGGAAAAAAGATTTGAGATTTAGTCCTTTCTTTAAGTGCATACCTGTTATATCCCTGCGATCCCTTTGCAGGATGTCTGGATCAGCTCTCTATATGAAGAGTCCAAGTTTGTGTTCCTAGTGTATTAGCCTAAATGGGATGACCAAAGGACGAGTTTACGCCAGTGACCAGGAGACACACCTAGGTTCTTACTGCTTTAGTCTGAAGTAGATACTGTAAACTGTCCCATTCTTTGACATCTATTCTCACCTTACTGAGGTGAGAAACTAGTAAGTTATTACTTCAATGGTGAGGAAACAGACCTCAGGGATCTGTTAATTATTGGCAAAATGCTATAAACACAATCCTAAACAGTGTCCACGAATTAAACTTTAATTGCAGATTAATATTTAAGATTTTGAGAAGGGGCACAGCATAGACTTTGATCAGATTACAACAGGCTGTATCACAAAAATCTGTTTAAACAAATCAAAGGCTTCTCATAAAACCACCAAATTAAGAGCTGAGACTGGATACGACCTTCCTTTTCCAGCCGATTACCCAAAGTCCTGAAGTCCATATTAAAGTCTTCTGCCTAATTTGGCAAAATGAGCAAAATAACTTAAATTCCAGGTATCCATTCACAGCTGGTGTTGGTTCATCCTCTGCTCCCAGTTATGTACTCCCAACTTTTGTACTTTCTAGCATATCTTTCCCCTCTTTTCAGACTCCAGAGATGTTTCAATGTGTTCTCTGTGATTACTTCATGCAGTCACCCTGTTTTTCAAAGCTTGTACTTCATCAGAAACCTTTGCTATGTGATAGTAAGTTTTAACAAAATCATCGTCATTGTAGTTATATAGATTATATAGAACTCTAAGCTGGAATAATCATGTTATGGTTGAGTACCAAGCCCCTCGTTTGTGCTTTATAAATGGCAGAGCACTGGGGAGATTAGTCCATTTTCACAGTCCCTCCTTGAGATTGCTAAAGATAAGGAGTGTAGTGTTAGGTGTCTTTTTCTTTTTCCACTTTGAGGTTAAGGATGTCATTGTCTGTGCCATTGCTATTGCTTGGGCTCAGGTACCTTCCTGAGATGAGCTTCCCACTGATCAAGGATCACCATTTCATCCATGCAGGGAGCGTTTCTCATAGCTGAAGGAGACACTGGCTCTGTTTTTGGAGGGTGGACATCCACAATCTCAAGTAGTGCCTCCACAGCAAGAAGCTTCTCTTCGATTTTATCGCCCGGTACGGTTTCTCTTGTAACTGGTTTGACGCCGCAAACTGATGGTGGAGTCTGTTTTTGAAGCACTTGTTGGAGGGTCTCGACTGGCTGCTACCTCAGGTGTTGACAGGCCCTGCTATATTATTTTTCTGGTGCTGACCCAGAACCAGATGTCTCACTCAGTTGGAATGGCGGCCACTTGGGTGGGCACTTCAGTAGACATGGTCTTCTGAAATGCTGGTAGTTTTGGTCCTATTGTGGCAAACTTTCCATCTGCCCATTTGGGTATTCCTACAGCTTCGATCTCATTAGCATACTGGCTGATCACAGGTTCAGAGTGTTCTCTGGCTGTGACTGAATTCCATACAACTTTAGCTGTGGACTTCAGTTTGAGGTCAGTTGCAGTGGCTACTACTGGAACACAAGGAACACCTTGGTGGCCTTGAGAAGAATGGATTGCAAAATGGCTTCATAACAATCCATGCACCAAAGTGCTTGTTTAATATCCCAGAGATACTAACATACTCTGGGGTAGTGCCACACTTGATACACCTTACTCCATCTCTGAAGAGAGCTTCTAGTGAAACATCAAGATGTTTGCAAACTCCTCAATGGTGGCATTCACCTGTCCTATCGATCCAGGTACTTGGGGGATATTGTGTCCTGTCTTTTCAGCTCGAGGCGTCCTTTCTTTATAATTCAGGCAGATGTTCTTATTGCTTTACACCTCCTGTAGACTGGAAGCCGACTCCCTGCTTCTTTCTTGGGTTGTCTTCAAATGAAAAACATAGCCCTATTCTCCTCTAGTCCATCCAAAGTCCTAAACTCTTCTTTAAAATCCCCGGTCTATTACAGCAAAATGAGGAAGAGGATTTTAATTCCAGAGTGACATTCGCAGCTGTTTGGTGTTGGTTGATCCTTGAGGATCCTATTTTTATCCAGTCCTTTTGAAGTCCTTCCTTTATGATGATACACTCCTAGCAAGGAAGGAGTATAGAGAAAGAACAACCCAAGTTCCTTCTGAAACACATTTTTTTATACTTAAATACCATGTCTTAGCTCGACACATGTCTCTAAGTATGCCCTCTATGATTACTTCATACCACATTTTCCCACAACTTATTCATCATAAAACTGAAAATTAAAAATTTCTCTGTGAGTCATTTTTTATTATAAACTATTACTATGTAATTCTGAATTTAAACCAAATAATCATTATCTTTGCAATAATGCATATTTCAGAACTCAGTGATTAAATTAGATTTTGGTTAACCAATCCCTTGTTTGCACTTTATAAATGGCAGTTGTATGGGGATATCACCCAGGTTTGATGGCGCATATATGGCTGCCTCAGTCTAATCTTCAGCTGTAGAAAACACGTGTTGTTGTACATAGATATACAATATGGACTTATGAGATGGAAAAATAACAAAAAAATAAATCTGAAGAATATGAAACATGAAGATGTCATGTGTCACCAAACACAGGAACTTCCAAAGACCATGCAGATGTGGTAGCAAAAAACAAACTGCACAAATTTACAGGTGTTAAATTTTACATTTTGCAGTTAAGCTTTAAGGGAAAAGTCAGTTTAATATCCTCTTATGCAACTGTGATTATCACTGTTTCTGTGTTTCATTCCATGTCTTTATGTTCTGCATATGTTAAGATGTTCAGTTTGAGTAAAGAATGTCCTTGTGTTCACTGACACATGCACCAGTGTCTGATTGCATGTGCAACACATGCAATCATCCCTTATTATATGTCTGCCTCCGTGATCGTGGTGTTTTTGCAAGTCTAAGACCATGCGTGGGTTTGTGTCTTGTTGCAAGTCCACCTACGGCACTGTTTGTTGTCTGTGTGTATATACACCGGTCGGTGTTCTTCCCTCTGAATCTTTAATGACATTGTAACTCGAACACCAGCCCTCCTGTTTCGCCCCCTGCCTTCTGTCATCAGTTAGCCTCCTCCTGGTGCAGCTCACAGGAAAACCAGACAGTAGGCCTTCCCTGAAAACTGAAAAAAGATACCTCAGTTCCAAAGTGGACAAAGCAGCGCAGGAGCAAACTGTCACAGTTAATGTATGACTTTTTGTCCTTAACATACTAACATGCAGCCTCATTAATGGGGTCTTTTTTCTTCATGTCAAATAAAAAGCATCATTTATTTATGTATGCATTTATTAGCAAAAAGGAATTTGTGTTTGGTGGTTCAAGTGTGAATATTTGCTGAACTCGAACTTGAAGATCTGTTTCTAGATAGCTGGCGGTGGGAAAAGTCTCTTCTATCAGTGCCATCTTCACATGACAAATTGGTAAGAAAATAAAGGTGTAATGTATTTCAGTACACCTGAGTAATACGACCGGGGGAAAAGCTTATAATGTAAAATCTAGCCACATTATATAGTATGAGACCATTTTCTGCAGATGTCTGGCAAATAGTTTGTAGATTAGAGGCCCTAAGGTAAAATTCATTTCTTCCACTCCCTGGATAAAACAGGGTTTACTGTTAGAGCCAGTTTTTGAGGAATCAAGGCTTATTGTAATTCTTTTTAATTTAACACAGCCCAAGTTAGACTTTGGGAAGTCTGATTCACATGGATATTATTCAAAAGAAATATGGGAGCCACCTCTGTTTTTAATTACTCATTGTGAGCTGCTTTTATTTGAGAGTAAAGATGCGGACAGAAGGAAACACTGGAATGAAACGTGACACATTAGCCATGAGTCAGATTCACCTCTTTTCACAGTGGACTTAGTCCTTGACAGGTCCTCTTATATACTTGGCCTACGGACAAATCCTGCAATCCAAGGCCTTTGGCTCAAACTGAGGTCCCTCTTTTGGTGGGAATAATCTAGGATTCTGGTTAGATGCAGCCCATTGGAGCCTCCAGAGCAACCGGTAGTGTGTTTTAATTATTTAATTAAATTCTCAGCAGGAATTTTGCAGTTAAAGGGTTTGACTCCAGTCTGTCTTTAGGGATGGTGGGCGGGTATCGAGTGCTGGTCCCATCTTACACCGTGAAATATGGGATTTTTCGTAAAGGGGACTGGTGCCTCGGTGGATGTGTCACGGTCATGGTTGAAACTGGTTAAAGATGTGTGAGGTGTGTTGCATTCGCAGCAGCATTTATGGTATGTTTCTGCATGTTTCCTCACAGCTTTGACTTATGCATGAGGCCCACTGGCCTTTGATGCCATCTTCACCATGTTCACATCTGCTTCCAACAACACAGCTCGGGTTTACATTCCTCACCTCGCCCCTAATGTTCAAGCCTCCTTCCTGACCTGCTCCACATATTTCATGCCTGGCTGTTCATAGCTGATGAGTGTGAGCATTGTTGTAGCAACGCTTCCTCCGGTCAAGTGCTTGGCATCTGGCCCAAGTGGATTATTCTAATCGGCCTTGTTAGCGACTACTCCTTTTTTCCGCCATGGTCACATCAATGGAAGATCCTCTTTAAAGTAGCTTGCTGTAGCTTAAATATTACCCATTTCCGTGTTGATGTAGACTCACTGAGTAACACCACATGGGAAAGCGGTCTGCTTTTCGTAGAGGTTTATAAGGTCTCTGGTGTAAGCTAATGGTTACTCCAGAAAGCCCCGACACCACAGAGTGGATGTCTTCTAATATGTTTCCATAAAAAGGGAGGAAATTTAACTCTACCTCACATGCAGAATGACAGATGGGCTGAAACTAATTAATTTTTTATTTGCCATATTAGAGAGCATGTGTGCACCATCCTGAGCAAGTCGTGTATGTCTACTGCTTATTCACTTTTATGTTAATGGTTTTTGGCCGGCTCTCCCTTCTCGTGTAAATCACGGATCTGCTCAGCTTTCATGATTAAGACAAGCAAAACAAAAACAGATCCAGTTAAGACACACATATTTAGCAGAAGTCGGTTACTATAAACTAATACATGAATCTGAAATGAATATGCAGAGTTTTTGGTGTTTACTGTTGAGTGGGTTTTGGTTGCATGGAAGGAAACAGTCCATGTCTAAATCAAAAGAGGGATGCATTGGAAACCATCTGCAATCATTAGATGATAAATCAGCTTTTTAAAAATATATATAAATTAATAATTTCGACTGCACAGAACAGGAAGACATAAGCTGGAAATACTGAAAAGCAACAAACATACATACCTGATGCGTAATACATCAGGTGACAGCTGATGGGATTCCATTGATTCGTCATGACTAAGTTTGGACTAAAAACATTGACTATAGACTGGCAGGCTTGAGGGGGAATTCACAAGTTCCCCTGCAGTAAAACATTCAGTAGATGCTGGATATTTTTCTACACATTTGCATTTTTTCTTTCTTAAAAATAGAAGTTCTCAGTCTCTATTTAAGCCTTGGACTTGACTGTAAATTCTAGATTGTGATAAATTTCCCAACCGGCCACGGTCAGTTCAGCAATTCACTTTAAACCAGATGAACCAAAACAGTTGAGTAATGCAAAGAGCTGAAAGACGCAATCAGATGTCAGTTAAATGAGCAAACATGTGGGAATGACATCATATTGTTTGATTTGGGTACACAGTCGCACAAGTTTGTTGTTCTAGGTGTCAGATGTAATTTATGAATTCACTTATTTTTCACCACAAGACTTTTCAGTGGGTCACTGCCCTGACTTTGAGAAACAGAAATAATAAACATAACATGTATAATTTGGCTAAACTGCAAGTGCAGAGTCCTTCACTAAACCAGGAAAGGAAGCTCTAAGAAGAGTTTATTTATAAGGCGTGTCCTGGGCCGGCATTAACCCAGCATGTTTTTAAAAGGCGAGAGAAAGTGAAGCTCGTGGAGAAAACCTGTTCAGGAATCGGGGGAATATGCAGCAGTGCTAAACACTGAGCTGCCATTCTCTCAAATTATTTACTGAGTAAAGTTCTCAAGGAAGGAGACCACCAAAAAGAGAAAGCAGCTGTCTTTGGAGTGCCCGATACATCTGTCCAAAAGAGCTTTCCAGTGTGTGCTTTCTGATGTGTTAAATTTCTTTTCAAGTGTGTTTTAACTTCATTATTAGACGCTAAATCTAATGGTTTCATCCCATTGTTTATTCTCACAATAAAGGCATTCTATTATAGTTAACGTTTCTCCAACGTGGACGCGGCTTGCCGTCTGTCCGAGAGTACCCAATGCTTTTCTTTTCTGCCTCTCGTGCAATGTCATGGGGCTCATGTGATTCTGGCCTGACACTATGTGTTCATCCATCATGGTGTAAATACTGGACCACACACAGACCCACTTGAGGGAACCTCCAGGGACCACCGAACATGAGAAGTGTGTGCCTGTCTGTGAGAGAGCGGGGAATTGGGACTTCCTGTGTGCATCGACACGCTGACTCGGTGTAAATCACTTTAAAGCAGGCCGAGCTGCAGGCGTGTCTGCGTCCCAGCAGAAATGTTGCTATGATCCTGTGAGGTCCTGTATTTATTTAGCTTCAAAATAACATGAAAATGAAACCACTCAGTTATACTAACTGCTTTTTTATTTTAGTTTTATTGTTGAAACTACCACTCAGCAGCACATGGTAGGAATTTACACTCTGGCTGGTATTGATAATGCAGTCTTATCTGTGCGTGTACACCCAGCCGAGCAGGTGATGTAATTCACGCTACATTAATTTTCTGTAGCATTGCATCAGACCACGAATTTCCCTGACACGAGGTCCTCTGCTGGATTACAGTTTCTTTGGATGGAAATCATTCTCATGTGCCAGTTCTCCTTGGGGGTTTATTTTAAGATAGAAAAAGCTGTCTGTAAGTAAGTTTAATAGAGAAATCGACTGATTATGAGCTAATTGCGACACACACACACACAAAAATCTTTACATTAATTGTAAGAATTTTAATTGCAAATTGTAGGAGGTGTTGGAGCCCTATTTCTTAAATCCAATTCACACCACCAAAAGAGAGTGTGAGCAGCATGGAAAATTAACACTCGCCTTTTGCCAAACGCAGGCAGATTTTGTCTCAAAGTATCATCCAGTTTGGATGGTAACCAGCAGTCCTCTGGAACGTGTCCCCACGCTGTAAAAAATGTAGTGCTTTTGAGCTGGCGTCATCAATACTCATGCCACTCCGAAGCATTTGATGTTCTGTTGTACGCTTAGTAAGTAATGCATGTTCTATGAAAGCAGCAGAGTGGAGATGTGGCAGTTAATGTACATGTTTGTCATGAGCCATTAAATTTATGTCACCATTAGATAACTGTTCACAAGATAAAATATTCCAGAGTCCAGCTACAGCATAGGTGTCAAACTCTGGCCCTCGGGCCAAATTTGGCTCGCATTGTAATTATATTTGGCCCGTGAAGCCATACCAAAGGACAATTGGAGCTGGCCTGCCAGTATTGGAGCCTACAGCGCTAATACTACAAATCCCAGAATGCTCAGCTGGTGTCATGATTTTTGAATCAAAACAAGACCCATAAACGCCCTCTCCTCTGTTGACAGTAGTCATAGAGCAACCTTATGCTAATATTGGCCCCGAAAAATGTCGAAAAGAAAGGCAGAAAACAGGAGCTTTCAGGCAGGTGGGAAGCAGTACAAGGTCATGGATGTGACTCAAAGGTGCCAGAAAGTAGAAGAGATGAAAAGAAGTTTGGTTGGTTTGATAAGCAAACCTAGTTAAGGTCCACATGAAAAGGTTCATTGTTGTATCTGGAGGAGGATTTCTTTCAGTAAATATTAATGTTGGCCCGTGACTTTGTCCCAATTTTGAATTTTGAATTTTGGCCCACTGTGTATTTGAGTTTGACACCCCTGATCTACAGGTTGTCTTTTCAGGCCACTGCACCCTGGTTACTCCAGGTATTAAATACTGAAGACTACGTGACACAAGGAAATATGATGTAATGTTGTTTTGTGTTATTTATCAATACTTTTTTATATGAGCTTGTATACTTTTCCTTATTTCTTGTCATATACACTCACCAGACACATTATTACTTCTATAGCATGTTGGACCCTTTTGTCTTCAGAACTGTTAATTCCTCATGGCACCGATTCAACGAGGTGCTGGAAACATTCCTCAGTGATTTTGGTCCATATTGACACGACAGCATCACAAAGTTGCTGCACATTTGTCGGCTGCACATCCACCTCATCCCAAACGTGCTCTGTTGGTTGGAGATCCACATTTGATAGATTTGGTTTCGGCCCAGTATAAATTAATGAGGATAGTTTTGAACTCTGAATCATGCAAAGCTAGTCTAGTAGACTTTAAAAAAAAGCATGAAGCAGGAACTGAGCACTTTAAAGTGTCGACATAAGTGGAATTCCTGTCTTCAGAACAAAAACGGATGTGTACACTTGCTTGTACATAGCCATTTTCCTGCCATGTCCCCGGTGGCTGGCTTAGACTTCTCCTCCTCCATCCTTTCTTTTCATGTCCTGTAATGTTAATGCCAGCTGTTCATGTTTATTGATCTAAGTAATCTGACAAAGGAAGACACAGAATGAACGGTCGTGTTTGCCAGCAGCCCCTCTCCTCCTTCACTCCTTCACATATCAGTTTCTGAATCATCGAGCATCTAATCTTCACAGTGTGCAAAACCGGTCCGCCTCACTTGACCCGACCGTGCAGCTCTACACACCGGAGAACAGACCTTGAAAGCAAGCTTGCACCCACACAAATGCATTTCACTCGCTTTACAAACATTCACAGTGGATTAGAAAATCCCCACACACAGCCTCCCACACGCAAACGGAAATCTCCAGAATACTTAACCATAATTTGTAGGGTTAACACATGATTCGACTTGTTATTCGGTGGTGTTGGGATGGAACTGGTTTTTAAGACCAAGGGTGAGGTTTATGGTCAAGACTCCGCAGGCCTCCGTTTCTTTCTTTCTTTTTTTTTTTTACAGTCGTTAAACCTCCAGCATGATGTGCTGGATAATCTCCATTTTAGTCACCGTTTGGAAAAACAAAGAAAGACATTCCAAGAACCTGCAGGAAGCCTTTCATCTCAAGCTCTTTCCTTCTTTGAAGCCCATAAAGAGACGACTGATGTCAAGACCCATAAGGCTGTTTTGTTTTTTTATTGTTACTTTTACGCTGCCATCTGCATCAAACCTGCTGTTTCACACATGGTTGTAATTTGTTTGTGGGTTTCAGTGTCTGGATAATTAGCACTTTGACCTGATGCTGCAGAGATTAATCCTGTGACCAGTTAGCAACAGAAGAAGCTTTGTCATCATTGGTGAGCTTTTAATTTATTTAAACAGGCATCTTGTCAGTTGGAATCTTATTCTGGTCTCCCTAATGAGCTGCAATCCGTGTGTGTGTGTTGTTTTTTTAAAAATTAGAAATCATAATCTGGCAGACAGCTACCATTTAGAGTTGGCCAAGAAATTGGCTCTGTCATCAAGCAGCTGGTGTTTGAGGTTTGTGATTTGAGCTGTCTGATTCCACACACACAGACACACACGCACACACACGGATGTTATCGTATAAAAACTTTGTTGTAAGCTTGCTAGCTTTCTTAATAGATGTTTTTGCCTAATTGTAGATGTTTAACCTGACCCTTGAAGTCTATGGCGGAGCTTCAAACTGAGGTTGCTTTGTAGTACACGAGGAGCCTTTTTTTGGTAGATAACAGAGGGCTGTACCCTCACTCCTCACTCATTAAAGGAATACATTAAAGTCTGTATGGCTGTGAAGTTCTGACAGAAGAATTTTCTTTTCACTATAAAGCTCCTTTAGTTGCTTTAAGACAAAATATTGTAAGGAAATAGGTTCCTCACTCTTGAAACTGTTTTTTATGCTACATCATATTTTAGAACTTAAAATTACTGAGTTAGAACAAAATGCGTCATAAACTTGTCATTAAAATAATATTTTGAGAAAAATCTCAATTGTTAATAGGATTAATTAATAGTCTCGGCTTTTTTCCAAGGTGAAATCATCCTGTATATATGACAGGGATCATATATAAGCAGCCATCTCAGTGAGAGGAGGCGGCAGAATCTGAACAGGGACTCCAGCTACAAGTTATAGGTTGGCTTCTCAAACCTCCTCCTTTTCATCTCGCTGAAGTTGCCCACCTTATTTCTAATTATAGCAGGCTGGAACCCCCCGAAGTGTATAAATCCCCCATGTGGGAAGCATTTAAGGCAGAATTATCTCCTTGGTGTAGAAACACGGTTTTCAGGCCCTGTGTTGGCTGGTGCA
Source organism: Apistogramma diplotaenia (assembly GCA_015052665.1). NCBI lineage: Eukaryota > Metazoa > Chordata > Actinopteri > Cichliformes > Cichlidae > Apistogramma > Apistogramma diplotaenia. Next base: position 26,293 of record VOQJ01004851.1, read on the forward strand.
TGCTGTCACCGTAGTTAAATATAACACTTACATTTGCACTTCAGTCGAGTGAATAATGCTGTGACAGAAATGTGCCTCTGCACTTTGGGCAGTGAAGAAATGACATTTTAAGTTCGCAGCTTCCAGATGATCTTTTCACTGTGGGCTTTGACCGAGACGGCTGTCTTTTCCGTGAAGGTCATCCCTCAAGGCCACGAACTTCAGCACACACATATGCTTTCTCTGTTCTGCCGAGCTGAAAAGCTCACCCTGGTTTCTGTACGGTACGTGGGTTAGGCGGGTTGGGAGTGCGAAGCGGACAAAGAGCTTTTGTTTTTCACATTCTTGATGGTGTGAGGTGATGAGCCGAGGTTGCTCGCTCTTGCCGTCTTCTGATTTGAATGCGTAAAATTAAAAAACACAGAATCTGCAAAGTGATCAAAGACATTTTGGGGACTGAGTCTGCAGAGTAAAGTATTGGCCTTTGTGGACCATGTGACCTTCTAGGTTAAAGAAGAGTTTATGGTAAACCTGCAGACTTTCTAATTTATTGTGCATTTTACCATTTTTTGGTTGATGGGAACCCCCTTTTGGTTTTGCTGTGCCATCAAGTAACCATCTTTGACATAAGCTCGGGTTTGCACCTAGAAATAGTAACCTGACCTCAGAAGAAGGCACAGTGGGTGGGAGCCGGTGTCTCTCTGACATCCCCATAAACCACCACTTGTACATACCACTAAAGTGTTTTTTGTAAATTCATCTGGAAAGTAGGCCAACACCCACTGCACTGTATCTCTTAAGTAGCTAAGAATATCTTCTTTGTTTCTAGACTGTGATCTTTTCCTTTGTCATGTTTTCTGATATTTTACTTGTAAGAATCACATTTTGAACAACTTTATCAGCTGTGACATGAAAACTGCTGTCCCACAGCACCAGCTCTTCTGCTGCTCTACATTCCTCAGTTTACATCCACTTTTGTTTTTTCCTGTTTCCATTACAGTAGACTACATTAAGTCTACTCAGGGTCAAGGGGCAACCTCTCTGCACTAAAATGAACATTTGTGGATACTTTGCTTCAGCACCTTTCAACAAAGCAGATGTTTGCATTCAAGAAAATGCCTCACCTCTCCCTGCTTTGCAGCTGCTTGTCTGTTAATTCGGCTGTTTCTCTCAAATAGACGTTTGGTGCAATCATATTGAACCAATGGAAAGTACGATAGTTCTCTGAGTGCAGATGTGACTCCGGGTTCTTTGATTGCAGAGTTGGCTTTGGCGCTGTTGCCTTGAACTTTGCATCGTTTTGCAAAGTGAGCTCTGGGCATGAGATGCAGGAAAATTCAGTTCACACTACTGTGGTGCAATATGATTTCTAGTTTTATGCGCACATAATGGAAAGAAGTTAAAGGCCTCCTTGTGTCACTGTTCCTGGACTGATGGAGAGATATTTTCTTTCAAAAGCTGTAAGCTTTTGCACGTGATTCTGCTGCTTGGCATGAAACCGCTGGGAAGCCCAAAGCGTCTCGCTTGCACGCCGCTTATAGGAAACATGAAAGGTGTGAGATGCCTAAAAGCCTCAGTGTTTGAGGATGTGGTGAGAGACGGTACTGGGATGACTAGGTATCTGATGACCTTCGTCATTAGGAGCTTTGATTAAGATTACAGCAGCCACAAGTGATGAGATGAGCTTATTTTTTCCTCGTGTAGAGTTCTCGTTTTTAGACACACACACACACACACACACACACACACACACACACACACACACACACACACACACACACACACAAAAAGAGAAAGACCAACC
>VOQJ01004853.1:21770-39831 GCA_015052665.1 Apistogramma diplotaenia
GCGTGTCCGGCGGGGGGGGGGGCGCGGGGGTGGGGGGGGGGGGGGTGGGGGGGGGGATTCCGTGCTTTATCTCGCTGGTCTCAGAAGTGGCTGAGAACAACCTTTAAAGCTTACACACTTGATTTCAGGACACACCAGCTCTCCCGTGCTGGAAGCTCTTTGAGCTCGCTTGTGTTCCTACACTCAAGTCCTCACGTAAGGTTCATCAAGCTTTAAAAGACCAATTAACCATCGGTGTGTAATTACCGCTTTGTAGTCATCAAACGATGCAAACAACATGCCCAAAGGGGTGTGAGGTGCTTTTTTTTCTACTTTGATTTAGTGCGAGTGGACCAAGGGCTGACTCCTTGACACAGAGTGCAGTCGTTGGGCTTGTCTTTCATTTCTTTCTCACATGGCCACCACCATCAGAGCCTTAAAGGTTAGATTCCAGTATCCTGATTCAGTCGCTCAAAGCTCATTTTCCTTCACGGCTCTCTCTGTTTGTCTCCCTCTCAGACACGAGTGGAGTAGAGGAGCTCCGTTCCACTGCAGGCCATATTTACCTTGACGTGTGCATTTCAGTCATGAAGAACCTCAAGTGGTGCTGCTTTGATGGCATTGATTTACCATTGTGTTCAAATGGAATATGCTTCAAAGCTTTCGCTGTCAAATTATTTGACATGACAGATGGAAGTGCAGTGGAAATGGAGAGGTTTGAAAAACAGCTTGAGTTAAATGGATACTAAGGTAGAGAGCAAGAATTACTCCTTTTTTTTTTGAATGAATAGCGATGAGGGTGGTAGATGGAAAAGGGAGATCGGGGGACAAACTGAGACTGAAACAAAAAAAGAAGAAAAGAAAAAAAAATGGAAAGTCTTTGGAGAGTGCTGTAAATCTGCGGGGTGAGAGAGGCCAACATTAGTTTCAGGCCATTTGTGGCATTCTCATCTCAGCCGTCTCCTGCAGCACCTACACTGGGGCCAATGAGGCAAAACTGATGGAAAGCAGTCTGAATATAGAAGAGAAAAGATCCCCTTTTCATTTAACCAGGCTGCAAATATTGGCTTCCTCCCTGACCCACGGTTAGGACAATGAGTTGGAAATAATTGAGCAGAGTGTGGACAGTTATTTTTAAAAGTGATTCTACAAGTCAAGAGAGAGATTAAAGAAAAATGTCAATATTTGCCATTTCTTTAATTGTGCATTATTCTTTACCGCTTATTATAAGGCTAAATCTCACTGTAACGATATGTTTATTACACAGTCTTATCACACAGGCACATTTGAAAGTAAAATTTGCATCTTAGGGCTTCTCAGGATGACTTGGTTTACCATTTTTCTTTAAAATAACCCATCAAGGTAATATAATACAGCGTAATATCATGTGTGTCAGAGACAGAATAACTGTCAAACAAAACGAAGTCAAATGTTTAAATGTGCCAACCACTGAAACCTCTGAGTGACCTTTACTTTTAAAACAGAAGGAATTTATGCTTCTTTGATGGCATTTTTAAACTATGATATCTGTAATGTGTACATATTTATGTGGAGGGGAGCGAGTTAGCTCAATTGTAATGACATTGTAATGTCTGCACAATTGTTTGCTCAGTACCCAAAATGAAAACACGGCGGTGTATTTACAACCTCATATTGCTCAGTGTATTTCATTACAGCTCATAATGAGTTTGTAATATGATTTTTGGATGCGCTTGTTTTGTCTGCAGTTTTATTGCATCCCTTGTGCATTGAAATACATTGTGTCTACTTTGTGGGTGTGTGTTTATAGGTGTGTGTGTGTGCCGTTGTGTGTCAGTGTTCCCTCATCCAGCATTGAGGTGTTTGCAATAGTGGTACAAAACACACCTCTGTATATTAAATTATTCAAAAGCCAGTTTATCTAAATTTAACACTTTGCAGAAAGTTTTCACACTCATTACTTATTCCCTGCAGTCTGGTTTCTAGATGGAAATCACTTGTACTTGCATGCCTTCATCTCTGCTGGTGGCGCCGGTGGGGTGGTGGGGGCAGGCGAGGATACTACAGGAAACCAACTTTCAGACAGACGTTTCAAACCGAGTATTTAGCACTTCAGTCTCATAAGAATTTACTAAAGTACTGCATGTAAGAAGGAAAGTACACCTGCTGTTTTCTACATCAGGACATAATAAACAAATCATCTGGTCCTTAGGAGGTCTTAAAAGACCTCACATGAAAATCGACACTTGACATTACACCCTGTCATTATTCATTTGACAGAAACTAAGTCAAAATGCAGAAGCAGTCTGTGAAAAACTAAATACACGGCCATGATTCAATAGCTTGCAGGAGTACTTTGAGCAGCAATAACTTGAAGTAATCATTTTCTGAATACCTTTATCAGTCTCTCACATCGGTGCTTCGGGACTGTGAGGTTTGCAGGCATTTGTTCATTCACGGGTCTCTCAAGACCCCGCCACAGCATTTCAATCAGGGTGAGGTCTGGACTTTGACTCCGCCGTTGCAGCACCTTGATTCTTTTCTTTTTCAACAGCAGGTGTGTGTGGCATCGTTTTCCTTTTGCATGACCAAGCGTTAGCTGTCAGACAGATTGGCCTCATATTTGACTCTAGAATCCTTTGGTAAACAGAGGAGTTCACAGTCATCTCAATGACTGCAGGGTGCCCGGGTCCTGTGGCTGTAAAACAGACCCCTCCTCCACTGTGCTTCTCAGTTGTTATGATGTTTCTGTGCTGACGAGTTGAGTTTGATTTTCTCCAAACATGGCGCTGTGCATTATGGCCAAACATCTTCACTCTGACCTGGGCTGCCCAAAGGACATTGATCCAGAAGTCTTGTGGGGGGTTTTTTCAGATGCAACTTTACAAATCTGAGACGTGTTGCCATGTTCTTTTTAGAGAGAAGAGGCTTTCTCCTAGCAACCCTTTCTAAAAAGTTCTTTTCTCTTGCACTGTCATGAACTTTTACATTTAACATGCAGACTGATGCCTGTGGGGCCTCAGATGTAGCTCTTGGGTGTTTCTCTGAGCGTTGCATGATCTGACCTTAGGGTGAATTTGCGTGGACGTCCACTCCTGGGAAGATTGGCAGCTGTTTTGAATATTTTCCACTTGTGAATAATCTTTCTCGCTGTAGAATGAAGGATGTCAAACTGTTTGGAAGTGGCCTGGTAACCCTTCCCAAACTGATGGGCTGCAGCAACTGCTTCTCTAGATCACTGCTGATATCTGACCTCCTCGGCGTTCAACGCTTGAATGTTTCCGACCAGCAAACTGACAAAACATCTGCTTTAATAGAGCTGCTCACACTTGCTGATGATCATGTCCTGAGATTGCGTGCATTTGAGCAAGAATTACAGTATGAACGTGAGTTTTTGAATAGACTACAGCTATAATTTATATTTGTCTCCTTATTTACACTGTTAGCGCCTCTTATGAGGAAAACACTAAAAGGAGTTGTCAGCTTTCCCCAGGTTACACTAATGAGGTGAACGAGAAATTAGTATCAGGAGAGACTTTTATTTGTCTCAGACATGGAGCATTTTTGAGTTTTACTCTGAGATTGCATAAATGCAGACCTAATTGGATTAAGCTCTTTAAGTGCTGCAGTGGTTCGATTTTGCCGTTTCCTACAGAGTGCTTCCTGAGTCCCAGTCATCACATTATCTGTCCAAATTATTACCCCAGAACAGTCGGCTGTGTAACGTTTTTATCTAATTTAATTACAATTGAATGGAACAACAAACATCACAGCGTTATCCTCTGAGCGCAAAGGTGAGGTCAAAGATTTTCAACGTCTCCGCTCTTCAGGTCTCGAGCCCGTGTGACGGATCTCTTGGTGATAGAAATTCACTTCCGTTTTTAGCTTGAAGGAACAGAGTTTGTTGACGTGTCTCTTTAGTTTAAATCAGGACATCTCTCACTCTCTTTTCCCCTGACACAATTCCTTAGATTGCGTCCCAGAATCCCAGAGTTTCTTGGTGCTGAATCATCCATAATAATAATAATAACACAGTCTCCAGGAATAAAGTTCCCTTAAATGCAGTTCGGTATACTTTACCCTTTCCTAATGGGGACGTACTGTCTAACCCACCTTCTCCTAAAGATCTGCCAAAACCACAACTTGTCTGCATCTTCTGAGAGAACAGGTCCTAAATTTGGAGCTGTCCGTCCTGAAAGTGCAATGCACTTTTCAGCTCTTGCAGACGATTAAACTTTAGAGGCCCATTTGTGTCATTTCATACTGTTCCTCCTTGGCCTCATTATAACTTCCTGCTCTTTTATTAATATTCACCTCATCATTTTACTTTTAAAAGTTTAGGCCTGGAAATCTTTGTCGTGAACTGCATATGCGTTTTGTAGCTTTCACATCTGCATTCTCTGAGACGCAGACTCGGCCTCGCATAAATAGATAAATATCCCATAATAGAAACTGTAATGCTTCTTTAATCAATATTTATATGGACAATGGAATACATTACTTCTGTAATTGGGTTAACCCGCTGAGAATTACCACCCAAAGCCTCCCTTTCCCTCAGCTCTACAGTGCATTTGAGCATCTTGTTTTATAGCCTGCATCTTTAATGTTTACATTTACTCTCATCAATCTCATAAACCTTGTTTGCAGCCAGGACTCGACATAGAACACCACACAGTGAGCCTTGGCTACTAGCTGGATTTGCTTGCAAAAGTGACAGATGGGAGGAAACATTAGAGCTTTATTCTTTAGGTGGACACATTTCCCACTGAATGCACATTATCTGAAGTAGCCGTAGCTCTTTGCTGGGAGGACAGTTCAGTCAAGTCATTCCTGCCTGTGTGAGGTTTAGGAAACAACATCTCCCACATGATAAGTGTAGAGTGCTTTCATACAAAAGAAAACTATATACGGGAGCTTTTGTTTGCCGGTTCATGCCTGTGTCTGAGGGAGTGTGTGTGAGTTTGTGTGTGTCCCCCCTGCATTGTCCGTGTGTGTCTGTTTGTCATTCTCAGCATCCCCAGCCGGACAATTAGAAGGTGACAGTCCCATTAGAGCTGGCCCACTAGTACAAAGGCTGAGTGCTGTTGTGAGTGACACAGAGCTCAGCCTCTCACTAAATAACTGTCAGTCTGCCCTCGTCCACTCTGACCCCTCTGGCAGCCTCCCTCTGAGCCACTTGAGCTCCCCTCTGGGCGCTCATTGGCAGCCTTGGCAGCTCCCTGAGCCAAGCGTGGCCCTCCTTTCAAGGCAGGCCTCTAACTGATTGGTTGGACGCTGCTAGCCTTAGGCATGCCAGAACGGCTTTCAACTGGCCTCAGGGTGCTGCTGATTGGCTAGGCTGTCACAGACGCAGGTCTCCTGTGGGAGCATGTGGCAGTAGCTTGGGTTTATGGGATGCAATTTGACAGAGGAGGTAGATGGAGAGGAAAAGTGCAAGAGCAGCAAAAAGCTCCTTGCTCCGCCCTCCCTCCATCTGCAGCTCTGCCTGCTGTCCTCGATCTCTTCACTGTTTGTTCTGTTCCTTCCCTTTAGTCAGCCTTCCAGCAGTCAGTCATGGCTTCACTTATAATTATCTTGTGGTAAAATTTCTCTTTGCTTGGAAGACCCTACTGTACAGTACAGTTTACCTATCAGCCCTGTTTTGAGAAGCCTAGCGTAGAGTAGGAGAATAGAGTTTTTTAACGAGTTAAAACTCTCTGGGGGTCTGTGGACTGTTTGGGGAGGGTACGACCAGAATGTCAGCACTCTGCCTGCTTCGTTCCTATTGCAGATTTTGGTAATGTGGCTTTCTTTATACGGGAGACAGGATAGTTGTATTTGCTCTGTTCTTCTCCCACGCTGGGAATCAGGGAATTAATGCCATTGTTAATGCAGAGAGACCGCTGGTACATTTCAACAGGATTCTCGCCTCGTGCAGAGCTCATCTAAATTGCCTGGCTAATGCTGTAATTGGGTTTGTGAGTCACTTCTTAACTTCCATTAATATTTGTTCTCCCTCTAATTGCCCCTTTTTCCAATCCTACATTTCATTCCTCGATGTGGCTAATGGTCTGAGGTGGAGGCAGTGATGTGCATGCGTGCGCTTGACAGAACATCTAATCTATTTTTGAGCAGGTACATGATGTTAAAACTGTTGGACTTCTTTCTCTTTCCTGGTTAATGATGAATGGCATACAGGATGGTTATGGGGGATATTCGAATTTAAGAGAAAGATGTCAGAAAAGTTCAGTCTAAATTTGTGGAACCACCCCCAGGATGAGAAATCTCTCTCCTCCAAAAGGCTTCCTATCTGTTTGAGGGGAAAAAAAACTGCTTGAAGCTTGTTTATTGGATATGCTGCCGGCATTCCGAACGCTTTCTACTCTTCATTAAAAGACATATTCCTTGACGATGCCGCTGCCTTCTCGGAGATTTTCTTCTAAGCTCTTCCCCCTCTTATCACACTCACCTCTAACTGGATTGTCTTTTCCTCTTATACATCACATTAAAGAAAAAGTTCCTCTGGAGGGAGAAAAACATCACCCCCAAAAGGCTTTAGCTTTGTTTTCTTAAATTGTCAAGAAAGGAGAAAAAAAAAAGAAACTGACTCTATTATCTTTAAATCCAAATCTCTTTCACAGAAGCATTACCTCAGGAAACCTTAGGAATTCAAAGGACTCAATTCAATTGACTATGTTAGAAAGTGAAAAAGAATGGCTGAATAACAGTGCCAGCACCAGAGCAGACAAACCTTCCCCAGGTGGCAACTTGGCTCGTTTGTATTGATGGGACTCTCACTGCTTCCTTCCCACTGGGAGAAATGGGGGGGGGAATGTCGCACAGGGGGGGCGAGAGGCAAAAAAAGACAGACAAACTAATATGCAGCACAAATACAAACTGAACGGAACCAAATGAAAGGAAGGATGTATAAGGAAAAAAAAACATATTCCAAAGCTGTAGGAGCTTAGTTCATTTCCTATTCAGTTTCCGATCCATAATGGACTAGCCTGCCTTTGTGCTGTTCTTTATGAGTATAGGGGATAACTGTGTGCGACGGTGGCTGTCAGTGGCTCTCGCTTGAGAGATATTAAACCTGAGCTCTCTGCAGCTTTTCTCTCACAGGCCGCCTGTGTGACTATTTTTAAAATCATCTGCACCATTCCCTTCTCGTGACGCCACTTAACTGACAGGTTTTACCCTATTTGTCGTCACTCTCTTGTGCGCAAGGTTGTTATTGTATTCTGCAGGAAGAAAAGTTGGAAGGCTGGCAAAAACTTGAGGTCCTACATTCTCCCTAATTGGAAATTTTGTTTCCATTTTGTCAGCCCATCTCTCCATTTCTTTCATCCTCCACTTTCTTATTCCCTCCTATGTCATTTTGTTGGATGTTTGTGTGGATGGCCTATCACACTATTTGAATTCCTCTTCCCCATCAAAAGGAGGGCACATCAGCTTTGAAGAGTGACAAGCACACAGCAGGAGGGATCAAAGCAATGCAAAACTGAAATTTAAGAGGAAGTTAAAAAGCATGTAGTTTTGCCATTTCCCTCATGTTCAACAAAGAGAAAACAGATACTGTATAACAGCAGGAAAAGATGAGACATTATCAAACACAGCGATTTTCAAGGATGCCTGTGTAGTTCTCAGATGCACAGATGCTTTTGATAATGCCGTTTAACATAGCAATTCACCCATTCGCAGAAACGCGGGTTAGGAGCCACGCCAGCACCCGTGTAAGTGCAAAGGTTTGTTGTCAGATCAGAATATTTTAACCCAAACGGTGACACTGAAGTCAGACTGCTTAAGATAAGAAAATCAATTGTCTTTTTCCAGCCTGGCGGTGTCATTTTCTTTCCTTAAAACCACTCACTGATGTGCCAGACATGCAATGAATCTGCTATGAAAATGTAAAAAAAAAAAATGTATATATACCGAAAGTATATTTTTGAAGCATTAAGTAGCATGCCAGCAATTCCCCGGGTCGACAGGCAGATTAGACATATGCGATAGCAGCTGAAACCACTGCGTATTCACTCAACCTTAGGGGAATTTGAACTAAATAGCAACACTATGAGGGAGCAAATGAGATCTGATTATCTCCTAAAATCTGCTTAAAAATGCCACAAATCTGATGATTGGGTCCCATTTATCACGAATCAAAAATCAGCTCCTTAAACACAGCACCAGTCTGCACTACTTAAATCGTGAAAATAGCCAGATTGTTACGTCCTGTGTGAATATGTGCCAGTGTGAACCTTTGGTTCAAAGCCAAAAGCCGAGTCTAAAAGCAATGAAGACTCGTGAGTATATACCTATGAGACATCCAGTCAGTAAGTAGGTTCTATTAAAGGCGTCCTGATATTTGGCAGATGTTGTCTTAACCATGTTTGACAGCTCAGTCATAGCATGTCTGTGCCCTGAGTGGTTGGCATCATATTCCTCCATAATGCATCTCAGCATGGAAATGTCATTACTTTGGCTTTTCCCGCATTTAACTGCTGCATATTAACCAACCACTCAAACTTACAGACTTTACACCAAACTCTAATAACCACTGTGCAGTAGGTGTTTGATATTTAACTTTTGGTGGCGTCAGTGACATTTACTCCTACCAAACAATATAAATAGATGACACTGACATGTTTACCACTGAGCAGAGGATATTAAATGTGTCTCTGTAGGGTAAGGATCAAGAGAGGGAACTAAATTAACTGGAGCACAAGCCCCAAAGATAAGAGAGTTAAATATGAAAAATTAATTGAATGCAGCGGTAGCATAGACAAAGTAGATGAAACTTATCAAAGGCATACATAAAAACAAGATTCAAGGGAAAAAAAATCAACTCTGCATAATTTAGAGTGCATTTGATAGTTACCTAGATGCTGCAACATCAGATGCCCCACTGAAGAGGGAAATGTAGGTGTTTTTCAGCCCGTGTTAACTTTGTGTCATATGTGGCGAGCAGGTTGGACCCGACTGCAGGACGTGAGAAGCTGAGCTAGACTCAAACAGCTTTTATTGCTGAGCGCTTACAGCAATACAGAAACTCAAAATACAATAACAAAAGCTCAACCGAGCCTTAGCTGTAGACAAAATAACCAGCCTGGGAGAAAAAGGGAGAACACTAAACAGGGGAACACACAGCCAGGGGAACACAAACGACGACACAGCAAGGAACTAAACAACACTGAGACCTTAAATACACACAAGGAAATTAGGGAGAGTGGAAAGAGCAGGGAACAAGAGGTGAACCAAATGAAACTGATAACACAAAGGAAGCAAAACCAAACACAAAGCACAGGAAATACAGGACTGTCAAAATAAAACAAGATACAAACGTGGACACCACATGAGGAATCACATACACACTCGGAAAGCTGGCACAAGAGACTCCACACCACAAGGGAGGGCCACTCAGGGAAAACACAGGGAGAACTCAGGAGAACAGGAAGTGAAGACAAAACATGGAACAAGGGGTCAAGACACGGGAACACAGAGACACGGGAAGAAAAAAAAGGAAAACCCGAATCATGTATAATAACTGTAACCAAAGCTGCAATAAACTGAGAATCAAAGTTGTGAGGAAAAACTGCAACCAGAGAAATCACATAAAACAGAACTTTACAGAATGAACTCGGAACACCATGACACCAGGAGTCACTTTTTATTTTAGAGATAAAGATTCAAGAAATTCAGATTCTGTAATACAGAATCAATGCTGGATGTGCAGATTCAATCATAAATACGTTGTAACAATTACTCGGCATTAAACGCAGAACTACTCACCTGGCTTAGCTATGGTATATTAGCCTGCTGCACACAGGCCTGTTTTGGGAGCAGCTGGGCAGCTGACCAAACTGCCTACTCAGTGCTGAATGCTGGTTTGTTTACCTGTGAATTTACCATTTGGCCAGATATATGTGATAGAAGAAGGAAAAGAAAGCACCGCAACAATTAGTTATCATGAAGAAGCTTTAGAAGGCAAGCTTGAACTGTTAGCCCTGATATATTCCAGCTATCCATCCATTTTCTTCCACTTCTTCCTTTTCAGGGTCGTAGGGCAAGAGGCAGGGTACAGTACATGCTAGACACACAGAGAGACACCTATTAGAATCAAAAGCTAATCTAAGCCCAATATGTGCATGTCTTTGACTGTGGGAGGAAACTGGAGTACCCTGCGAATGGGGAAAGGTCCCCAGATAAGGTGGATTCAAACCCAGGACCATCCTGCTGTGAGGCAACAGTGCTGACCGCACCACCGTGCTGCATATTCTCTACAATCAGTCTTTTTTTTTCCTTTTTTGTTTTCTGCATTTTCCAAACCACAGTGTAGGTAAGAAGAGTAGAGTTAGCCCATTTTGACAGAGATCACATGTTAAATAGAATATTCTTTTAGGCTCTTTGTGTGGTTGTAATTGTGATGCGCCAGGCTGAACTCTGAGTGAGTAAGAGACAAGCAACAAACATATTTCCCAAATATATTTTTCAAACAAGTTCTCAGCAAGTGTTATTTAAGCTAGCATAAGGAAATGGCTTAAATTACCGAGTACATCAGATGGACAGGGCCTGTTCGAAGTGGCGGTCATGAAAGACATTCAGGGACTAATTTAACTGCCCACTGCATGTATAAATGCATGTATGACATTTGCATGAGCAGAGGGTACAGTTCCTCATCAAGCACTGGATCAATTAAAAAAGTGATCATTAGTGGCAAACAACATGCACCATTGTCCTCATAATAGTATATTAATAGCTGAGCGTTGTTAAGCCTGCCTAACCCTGGGGGGCAGGGGGGGCTTTGATGTGCCCTAAAGGCAAAGTGAGGTGACTGAGCCCAGAGCTATAAAATATAGAGTGAGGAAAGAATGTGTGAAACCAAAGGATTACAACACAGGCCTGAAAGTGTGGATGAGACATAAAAGAGGCTATCAAAGCGCGTAAACCAAAGATTCCCATTATTGTGTGACATTAGCCCATAGCACACATAACCCTTAATGATCCCATGGGTGCCTGCAGCACAGTGTCATAATGACTTCCTGGTTAAAGGATAGTTGTTTCCCGGGAAAGAGAAGAATAGCTGCACATGTTCTTGTCCCTTGTACAGCTAAGACCTACTTTACTCATTTTGCAGCATTGCTAGAAATAAGTTAGACGTAGACTAAATAGATGAAATACAGAGTGGCATCAAATAAACACCAAATTAGTCCCTGTTTATGTCGGCATCAAACTACTTATGCAGATAGGGTGATCATACAGGGTTGGATCAATTAAAAGAGATTTGGACAGACTGAAACTTCACAGTGCACTAATTAGGCAGCCAGCCGCTATGCTAAATAAATGGAAATGTATTCCTTTCCATTCCTTTTCTTCTATCTGTTTGTGTGCCTTGTGTCACCCCAAGGAGTTTAAGCAGAACACTAATTCTTCATCTAATTTTCTCCAACTCCCATTGCTTTCGCTCTCTGTGTCTCTCTGCCTCCATCCCTCTCCATCTTTCTTCTCACGCTGATAGCTTGTCTCACAGGATCCCAGCAGTTGTCAGTAATCAAGGAAATCACTCTCAAAGAGCTACAAATAGGTCACTTATCTGATGTCTGGTCTGATCTGACTGAGACAGACAGCCAGTTAAGTCCCTTGCATCTGCCTCTCCCTGCTATTTTAAGTGTGATTAGTAGCCATTCTGTCTGCTAGGAGGAACTGAAATAACAAGGAGAATTAAAGATGGGGATGGATAGACACTGAGAGAAAAAGCAAGAGGACGACAGAAATCCCTGCTTTTATCATTAGCATTCTATTGAAATGGCTCAATTGAGCAGTTGTCACTCATGGGATTCCCAGGGCTCCGAGAAGCCGTGCTTCTTCATTTATTCAATTTATTGATATAAAGACTCTTCATTAAGGGACACCAACAAATATGACATCTGGTCTCAGGTGGCCTTGATGTGGAATTTTAAGAAGGCGTAAGAGCAAAAGGCCGCATGATGTGTAAGACTTCCATTGTCTCCTCTTGGGGCTATTATACTGAATTGCCAACTGCACTCGTCGGGCTTTGAAGTTCCACGGAAGAAACAGATTGCTCACAAACACACTCGCTGCAAGTAATCGTGCACATGTCCGCGTGCAGACTCGCAGACCTGTGGCAGGTGAAAATTTCATGATTCCCACATGACGGCCTTGTGAATTATTGAACTGAGCTGGTCCTTTTGATCCACGCATTGGTGCACACAGAGAGAATCTCTTACCTGTCAAACACTTCACTAAACTCACATACATGGCTACAAGCTGCCTCTTATCCACCTAGGAAATGTCTATGCAAAAAACCAAAAAGCAGATTGAGGGTGGTAAATTTTTCTTTTTGTCTTCTTTTTGGCTGTTCCTGCAGCTTGAGCAGATGGGATTGTTTTTTTTGCAGTTTGCAGTTTGCCTCAGTTCATTTCTTCTGGTTTTGAGCAGTGAGTCCTTAACGTGTTTGTCTCCTTCACAGATAAGACAGAGGATTTCATAGGCACGTTCTCATTACTGAAATGCATAATGCGTCTGATCTGCTCCGCATTATCTATCTGTTATTCAAACAAATGACACTGATGATGAGGGTGAATGATCAAATTATGTTATTGTTTATGCTATAATTTCATACCGCTTTGATTGGCAGATAGTGGGTGTTGTGAATAATAAATGCAATTAGTCGTACAGTACAATCGTGCTCCAGTGATTATATGCCAAGTAGAACAGCCTAAGTGCATTGATAGAATTTATACAATATTGTACATTACACCTGAACCTGCAGCATCCACAAATGGATCCTGTGTGAAGTGAACTCAGGAAATGAAAATTGTGGTGTTGAAAGCAACAGAGGAGTGCTGCACTGTGGGTGTGGGAGCACCACGTTCGAAATTAAGAGAGAGGGTATCATGTTCAAACAGAGAAATGTTTTATGCAGCAGCCACCGTCACCACTGAACGGATGAAGTAATTTCATTTTCATGCATGATCTGCAGCCCCACAGACCAGGAAAATTGCATAGGAGGGGGAAGAGAAAGATAGAGAGAAAAAAAAAGAGTCAAGCCTTTCCTTTTCTCCATTTCTCCATTATTCCCTCTGACTTGTAACCATAGTGATGGTTCAGACCCAATAAAGAGGGAAAAAAACAGGAAAGCCAGTGTTTAGAATGTGAGTTGTGAAGTCAGATGAAAGATTATTTGATTACCGCTGCAGAGCTAAAACACAAACACCAATTTTAATTGGCAACTATTCTGATTATTGATTGATTTTCCTCCATGCCTCCTTTAAACCCTCACCCATCTACACTCACCAAAAGCAGTCATTTTAACAGCTAAGCCATCTTACACATACCTTCTGTGTGAATAGATACATGTACAGTACACACACACTCTATGCTGTTCATGTACTGTTTGCCTACTATACTGTTTTAAGGTAGTATTTTAATTAATATTAATTTCATTACAGTGTATATATACACTGTATATGACAATAAAACTTCAGACTTAATTAGGCACAAATTGCACTCCAGAGAGCATTAAAGCAAGAAGTGGTGAGTCTCCAAAAGTCGACCTTTATCCACACCTCATCAGGTGTAATCAATCAGGCGGCACCTGAAAACTCTTACTGCCACTGCAAAGGGAGCAGGGGTTGCAGAGGGTTGTAACACCTCCCCCCTCAAAAGGGTTTCTCTAGGGAGCCCCTCTGGAGTCTTCCAGTTTTTGATCTCTGAGCCCTGAAAAAAAAGTGGTAAAACCTGGCGGAGAAGCACAGTGTGCATCAGCCATGAATGAAGTTACTCCAGTAGACCTCTCACCAGCAAAAGGCAACCTAGCAAATAAGCGTCAACCACAAAACCATAACTAGTCAATGGTCTCAAGCTGTGCTCTAAATTTCTTACGAAGTTAAGAGTTACTGATTTACTCTGAACCACCAACCTAATGTACAAACAAGCAAAAATAACTTCACCTAGCTAATTTTCAGTGGAGTACCAGGCTCAAGGTAACTCTAACAGTAAACTCATGAGCAGATGTCATTCACTGCCAAACTCCAAAGAGCACCCTGACCCAGGATTACCACAAACACAATAAATGCACAGCCACCCAGCTTAAAGAAGCCATCACTCACCCACCAAAAAAACCCTCCACAAAAATATCAAAAATAGAGTGCAAATCATCCCAGACAAGCCCCCATTTATGTTACGACCCAGCTCAAAAGCCACAACATAAGGTGGAGACTGACACCAGAGTTTTAAGAAGCATGGATCTTTTTTTTGTTAAATTGCTTGTGTAGTCAACCAGCAGTTAACCAAAGCAGCACCTGAAAACTCTCTTACTGCCACTGCAAAGAGAGTAGGGGTTGCAGAGGGGTGTAACAGTAGCTTTACAACATATAATCCACAATGAGGCTGCTTAATTTAAGCCCATCCATAATCCCTATAAAATCCCTGTGTTAGTCTAGCTATGTTAGTTATTACTGTAATCAGTACTTTGCAAATATTTTAGACAGTCAAGATGTTTGGTTTCTTATCTCTCACTCAGTGCTACCAGGCAGGAATTAGAATAACTTTTGAGTAATCAGCAACATGACAACAGCTGCAAGCACAGAAATCTTTTTTTCTGTAAGAAAAAAAAAGAGAAGAAGAAAATCACTTGTGTGTCACACCAATAACAGCAAGAAGCACCATGTTTGATTAGGCAGATTTTTATACCAGATGCTCTTCCTGACAAGCCCTCCCAGGGTGTTTGGGTCTGCTCTTGGTCTTGGACCAAGGACGTTTCACTTGTTCAGCAAATGTGGAAACCACCACAATATAGATGCACACCAGTAAACAAGTGAAAACAAAATGTGCTAATTTTATACAGTATATGTTTTGTTATTATGAATTTCTGCCTCTTGTATGTCTACATAATAGAAATAGCCCCTTTCAAATTAAATGTATGTATAATGTAACATTAGAGTTGGTAAGAGTTACTATTACATAAGCAAATTATCAATAATTGATATTTGTCTGCAGACAGACAAGCCTGCCCATTACTGATTTACTATGAAGTGTTACTGCAAACATACAACAGAGTATTTTATTTTGAAAGTTGGCCGGTCCAGGCCCATCCTGTTTGTTTTTCCCTACCTGCAGGCTGGCCATACGGCTGATCTGGTTCTTGAGGTCATGCATCATTTATCTGTGAGATTCTTGTCCTGCTGATGGACAGAAAATCCACTGTCTTAGGCTGCTGCTGGCAATGGTAGACCTCGTTCTGCTCCCTCTGAGATCGCTTGCAGCAGTTCACTTGCAGCAGTCTAGTGTTGCCAGCTACAGTCCAGTATGGTGGAGTCTGGGGACCCATCAGCAATCTTCTGATGCCTTGGTCTCTGGGGGCAGTGGTCAGTTTTTAAGGTTTCTAGCATAACCATTTGATATCTGGATAATGAATAACTGGAGGGGAAAAAACAAACTTAACTTAAGTTTTGTTTTGTTTTTTATTATCACCTTTAAAAAAGCAAATAAAAAGCAAAGTTATTGTCAGACAAACATGGTTTATCAGTGGTGTGGCTTTTCTTTGTTGGAGCCATGTAATTACTTTTTATTCCAGAAGGGAGGAGGGGGAGAAAAGTTCGAGTTTTAATGACTCTCCCACTGGAGAATAAATCCCACAGGAAGTACTGTCGTATTTACCTTCCACCACCGTTTTTTAAATCCTAAAGGTGCTAAAGTTAAAAAAATAAAACATAGAATGAAGTCATTAATTGGGTTTATATAATGCAGGAAAGCATCTGTGGCAAATACTGTCATTGTTGGACAAAAAGCCATGTTAATATTTTTTCTAGGTTTGCTGAGAGCTTGCCATAAAAGTAAAGAAAACCAAAAAATTGGACAAAAATCTGCCGGCAGTACGTCTATTTCCCCTCAGTGCACATTGTTCAATCTTCCATTTTCACCTCTGGGCTGTAGGTTCAAAGTGTGAGCACAAAAGAGAGCTTTCTGTGAAAATGTTATCATCAATGTATCTATCAAACATTCCACATACTGTTAGTTTTCTCACAAACTTTTAGTTTAAGGTCATAGTGTGCTTTTGACAATTTATGTCACATACTGTTCTGCTCTGAACATTTTGTGCTTTTTGTTGCAATTGCAGAAAAAGCCTGAAAGGACTAAATACAGATTTTCCTCTCTGTTCACATCGTTTCTCTGGCTCTGTCCTTAGATCCGCTCTGATCAGGATAAGGATGCCGGCATCCGCTACAGCATCACTGGAGCAGGCGCTGATCAGCCCCCGAGTGGTATCTACAACATAGATCCCATCAGCGGCAACATGTTTGTCACACAACCCCTGGACAGAGAGGAAAGAGCCTCCTTCCATGTAAGAAAGAAATGTCTTGTCTGTTTCTTGTTTCCTTTCTAGCTCCAGTTATGTCTGTCTCATTATCTCCCAATTATCCCAGAGGAAATGTGCCCTGGCCTATCTCTTCCCCATCTACCTTTCATTTCAACAAGAGCGCATTCAGAGCAATCACTGCTCTGTTGTACGGTACCTTCGCATCAGTCGCTCCAGGCATTAATTGATGCTAAAGTCGGCTATGAAATAAAGAATGGTTTGACAAAACCCATTGCCGCGTAATCTGCCATATGGATTGAGGTTTAGCTGCACAGGGCAGAGTGGGATGATTTGAATAGAGAAAAGTAAAGCGATGTGCAGGTAAACTGTTGCCCACGTTCGTACCATCAGAGCTAACAAGCACATGCAGGTTTGCATGTGTGTTTGCAGACCTGGTGTATGTGTGTGTGCGTTTCTGTGTCTGGCATGCTGATTGATAGCTGATGTGCTCAAACCGTTAGTGAGCTCAGGTCTTTTTTCCCGCTTGTTTCCCACAGTACTTTTTCCCCTTTCCTCTTAAGCCCGCACATTGTTGGACACTCACCTCATGGACTCTAAGCAGCTGTGCTGCTCATTGGGGCAGGCTGACAGCTGTATAGTTATCCTGCATGTGGCCTAGTAATTCCCTACCACACACACACACACACACACACACACACACACACACAAGAAGCTGAAGGATTGAGTTCACAACCGGTCTCTCTGGAACCTCAGGTTAAACAGCTTTGCGTATGTGTGAATTAAATATGCAGGACCACATGAGACTTGTGTTAATGCTAGGCCATTGGTTCATATACCCACATTACAGGTTTCAATTTATATCAGCAAACACTAACACCTCCACTTGAGGTGAACGCATGTGTCAGAGTCACAACTCCTGCGTGCCTGTCAGGATGATGGATGGCTGAGCCGCTGATAGAGCTAATTCAAAAGCATGCTCCTGTCTTTGGAGGAAGGAAAGAAAGGAGGGGGAGTCTTAAGTGCGCACACTCAGCAGTATGTAACCAGTACAAACTCGAATGCATGCACACATGCACAGACTGTACGTGCATTGGTAAATTACACAAAGCTCTATGAGATTGTCTTCTTGATTAGTTTGTCTTGCTTGTCTTGTTTTCTCTCTTGCTGCATTCAGGCTCTGGCCAATGCCGTATGTGTATGTGATTGTTGCCTCGCTATACCTGCCCATACACTCAACCAGCAAATTGGGATCAATAAAGCAGGCAGGTTATTGGTCCCTGGGAAAAGACAGGCGCTCAGTAAACAGTTCTTATTTGACACAGCCTGTAGTGAAAACAGCATGTATGGTTGAGAGCACTTCAAGTTGAATGAACCTCCTATTTAGACACCATGGACCCACGCTGCTTGTGATGTGATGTATGATTTACTGCAGGAGAATGTAGCCAGCGTTCGACCCACGGGAAATTTAGTCCATGACTTTCTTTCTTTTAACTTGATAGGAAGTTCCCAGCACTGGTGTGTGTGCCCTCATAGGCTAAACTTTGCTTGTTAGTTTTGGGTTCAAGAGAAAAGAGAGACAAGGCTGCTGTTTTTGACAGACTAGCACCAGGGGGAAGTGATCTGTGAGGTGAGGAGAGTGGGAGAGTGGGTGTTAGCCTGAGCTTCAGTTTTGTAAGACAGACCTACTGTGAGGCAGCGGGGCACAAGGAGAATTGCAAGGAAAAATCTAAATGTGTGTATGTGTGTGTGTGTGTGTGTGTGTGTTGTGTGGGGGGGGGGGGTATATTC
>VOQJ01004861.1:0-11785 GCA_015052665.1 Apistogramma diplotaenia
ATCTTTCCTTCGAGTTCTGGCAGAATGTCCGGATTTATACAGCGTGGAGGACATCCGTGTAAGCAACATTTTCTTTATATTTAAATTTCCTGTTTTTTCCTGTTTTTAATTATAAAAAATGCCCATTCCAGTGTTTTCCAGTTGCCTGTAGATCAACTGAGACTGGGAGCTGCAGCTCAGCCCACGGCAACAGGAACGAAAATTATATTAGAGTCACAGAATTTGTTTTAGCTTAAGTGTTGTTGTTGGTTAGAGGTGACTTTATTTTTCACCTATATTCATGGTGGTGATGAGTCAACACACAGTTCATTGTGCTTTATTGATTATTTTATTGTCTCCAGCTGCTGGGAGCTATGCAGAATGGAAGCTGGTTTAGAGGGCGAGTTCAGGCTGAGGGCAGTTTCATGTGTTCCAGTGTGCACGATGACTGCACACTTTAAAGGCACTGCTTTAGTTGCTGGTAGAAGTGCTTGTTGTTTTCTGTAGTTTCAATAAGCCACAACTCTGAGTCATAGCGACAAGAATACATTAGTGCCACCTAAAGGTATTATAATTATTATTAATATTATTATTGGTTTCTGATCATGTTCATATTCTAATTAGAATACAGTTTTCACATTCCTGGCAACTGCAAGTGTCTGTAACTGTTAACTGTCAGGAATCTTTTTTTCTTACAGTGTTACTAACTTGATAAAACACGATCAGCTCTTCCTTTGGGTTCTTGTGTTTTTTCTCTTCTTCTTCTCGTCTTTCTTTCTCTAAAGAGACAGATAGAGAGAGCAAGCAGAGAAGGCCAGGAATCAAATCAATGTGAAGCCCTGGAGTATAGTCAAAAGTCACCACATGCTCATTTAAAGAAAAAAAAAAATTTTTTTTAAAGGAGTGTGTTTTCTCACTTGTAATAAGCCTGTGGAAAGAAACATGCTCCAAAACATGCTCAGTTTTCAACGGTAAGTGGTGCAATGCTGTTTAATATTTACCAGATCTGAATAATACAACAACATTGCTGAGCAAAAATTGTCAACATCAACCACTGCATATGAAGTACTCCTTCTCCACGATAAATCCTCCACATCTGAACCCTGTTTGTGAAAGTGAGCAAATGAGAACAACCCACATACAACCAAACAACATGAAGAATTCAACCATACTGGTTACATTTGTTCCTTTGAAAAATGCCAGAGTGCAACGCAGTTGTTGAGCTTGACACGTCTGTCAAAACAATGTAAAGTCTTCCAGTAAGTTTTATTCTATTTATTTATTTATAAACACAAATCAGCATCCAAAATTATATGAACATGGACATGTCTGCATCGTCACTTAATTCCCCACTCACTGGGGTCATCAGGAAGCCATTATGAACTCCCTATGTGCAACCTAAAATTGATAAACATAAAGATAAACTTTAATGATCCCACAATGGGGAAATTTGCATAATACAGCAGATCAGTACAGAGGAAAAGGATGAAATAAAATCGAATGGAATAAAATCAATAAAATATCAGTACATCATGTCTACTCATATACATCAAAATACTATATACAGATATCAAACCACTATATATTATATACATTTGTGTATAGCACCCATAACACCCACAGATTTTTAGTTTGACCTGATTTGCATATTATCAGCACACTGAATCACTATGAAGTTTTACATGTGAGAAAAAGAGAAAATATTTCATTTTACTACAGAATTAATAAAATGCCATTATTATAGAAATACATATTTGTTCTAAACTTAAAGGACGTTTGTTGTTGAAAAATATTGGAAAATAAAGTAATATATAGTATTTAATTTTTTGTTCAGTTATAAAAACAAACCTAAATATAGATGCTAGGCAGTTAGCAATAGCAATGTTAACTTTCACAAGATACATTGATGGGTTCGAAATCAATAAACAAATCAGGAGAAACAACACAGCACAACAAATGGTTTCTTTTTAAGGCTTGCAGCAAGGGAGAGAAGAGTCGATGAGCTCCTCCGCCATCTTAGCAGACCGGCAGAGGAGCACACAGCAACACACAGCTTCACAGCTGATCGGCTCGCTCCTCGGTCTCTCTCAGCGTCTCTTACTTGCAGCCTTTATTTTCAAGTGAAATCTCGCGATAGCTCATTACATGACATCACAGGAAGGAGAGTTTGCTCCTTCCTGTCTGTTGAAGGGACAGTGTACAATTTCATGTGATGCTTCAAGCACAACATATATTCACACAAATTACCTGCAAGAGTGATGATAAGTAATTATAAACAGACAGGGTTTCTCTAAAAACCCAACAACATGGATGAGCCATAAAAAAACAAAAGTCCAAGGAAATACAAGCAGTTTCATCCAAACTGGGTAAAAGGATTAAATCTGATAAAAGGCGATAAAGATGAAAGTCCTATGTAGCATAATTGCAAAGACAGAAAACATTAAATGATGGTAAAGCACACCACTCCAACACCACCTTTTTGATTCCTTGTCAATAGAGTGGAGTTGTTTTTATCTAACCAGTGAAGACAGTTTTGTTTGCACACAATTAAATGACAGTAATTTAACAAAATGTTTTATACTAGCAGGCAGTGAACATACAAACATTGTGTAGTGTCACTCACAGCCCCCAGGGCAATGTTTAAGTGCTTCTGTTGCTTCAAGATTGGTCCACTCATCCAGGAGGAGATCGGGGTCATACAAACGTACATACATAAGCGACAATTATTATAGTATGATTTACAGGCTGTACATGACTTGTGATTGATGTCATAGTTATGAAAACCACTTGAGAATGACCAAACGTCATGACTGGTGGCGTGACAGGGAGAACAGGACGCAAATGCAGGACTCTAACCAGGCATAAACTAAAAATTACTTTATTGCTGAGTTTAAAAACAAAGTGAAAAAAAAATCCTTTCAGGAGCAGAACAAGGCAAAAATCCAAAACATGTCATCTTCAAGGTGAAACGAGGAATGAACAGACTCCACCAGGAGAGGAACAACGACAAAGAGCAAAGTGAAAGTGAGGCGATATATACACACACACTGGTAACAAGACAACAGGAAACAGCTGGAAGGGAAACACAGGCAGCAAAGCTAAATGCACAGCACAGGAACCACAGGGACACCAAAATAAAACAGGAAGTAACTAAACACAGAGAACAGGACGTGAACTTGG
This sequence comes from Apistogramma diplotaenia, assembly GCA_015052665.1. Classification (NCBI taxonomy): domain Eukaryota; kingdom Metazoa; phylum Chordata; class Actinopteri; order Cichliformes; family Cichlidae; genus Apistogramma; species Apistogramma diplotaenia. Next base: position 3,160 of record VOQJ01004861.1, read on the forward strand.
ATAAACAATAAACACAGTAATATAAAACAGCTGCATAACCTGAAACACACGATAATCCACAACCAATAATAAACAAGAAATCCAAACTGAGAACCAAACAAACAAACAAACAACCAACCAACCAACCAACCAAGCAAGCAAGCAAACAAACAAAAAAACAAACAAACAAAAACTGGACATTTCTCACCAGAAAGCACCAGAGTAATTAAAAGACATAAAAAGAGAACACACTGGTCCAAATTGAACGTATGAACTACTTAAACCCTTTAAAAAAATTTTTTTAATGTGGATGAAGGAGCACTTTTAAAGTTCTTTAAAACCATGGTCCACTGGCATGAAACTAAGCAGCTGCAAATGGTTTTCAGTTTGGCAGAAAGACATAATTAATGATGCCCATCTAATGACTATTAGCTAAGCGAGGCCCTGAGCAGAGGGGCAAAATGGCGATTTTAATGAAAACGATCAAATTGAACCATTCATTGGATAATTATCTATAAATTTGTTTAAAGTATTCCACTGAATAGTACTTAAACCACATATTGGCTTACTCAGCAGAACTGTGAAACTCGAGTGTGGACTTCTGCCACGTGGATCACTGAGACAAAAGTACAGCCTGTGGTGATCCTCATCGTGCCTGTTGGTTTGGTTGTTTTTGGTCTGCTTACTTGTTTTACCTTGGGCACAGATAATAAATAAAAACCTTTATTTGAGCTGATATAAATGTGATTATCTCCTGTGTATTGCGAGTGCAAAATGGCCTGCTACTGCACTCCAAAACCAAGAGTAGCGTATTTCTTATACATAGCAGAGATTTTGGGCACAAATTCACTTGCAAGGTGAAAGAAACAACTTTACAGCTTGATGCCAAAAAACAAAATGCAGTGGTTAAATAACAATGCTGCTCTTCATAATACAAATGTTGCTGGAGATTGAACATCATTATTTATTATACAAAATTATTTTTGTTTGTCTGCTCTCAGCCTTTGCATTAAAAGCCCAGGAAATTACTAAATGTGGTCGTACAATGTAGCAACTGTTTCCTACATGATGAACTGTTGTAGTTGTTGTGATCTCTTAATTTTTCATTTGCCTCAACATGCAGGTTGCACAGCAGTTAACACTGGTGTCCTGCAGCAAGAAGGTTCATGATTTGCACCCCCAGCTGTGGTGCTTTTGTGTGGAGTCTGCACGTTTTCCCTGTGCCTGTGACATGCATGTTAAGTTAAGCGAGGGTTCTAAATTGGCCGTGGATGTGAGGTTGATAGAAACCACTTTGAGTGTATAGAATAAAGCAGTGTGTAAATGAATGGCTGCAATGTGACTTGTACTCTAAAGGAAGCAGCTGAGTAGTTGGTGAGAACGGAAAAGTGCCATATAAATGCCATTACATGTGGTTCGGCTGTAAGTTATTTAAACATTTATTTTTTCATGCATTTTTTCAAATGACATATTCATCAGCATAAGCACTGCTTTGTTTCTTATTTATCTAACATTTTACACACTATATTGTGTATTTCATAACATATGATTACGTAAACAGACCATATCTTGGGATTTATATTATTTTGAAACAAGCACAATAAACATCCATTTCAAATTTATGTAGGTAACCAAAGATGAATTTCTCGAGTGTTTTCTACCCTTTGTAAGAGAAGCATTAACCATTTGTGCTATGTTGTGTGTACTTCATTCCACATGTATACTTTTTTCCAGCCTATGTGAGAGGCTACCACGGTATACAAAAACATCACTTTTGTTTTCCTGTTTGTGAAGAAAGTCGACAAGCAGGCAGAGTTTTATGAGGATGTGCAACTGGGACACTGTGGAAGCTGGTCAGGTGTCAGGTGAAGGGATGGAGGGGTCCGGGTTGAGGGGTGGCCGGTGGCTGGAGTTGAAGAGGATGGCTCTTAAGGTGGAGAGAGAGCATATGGATATGATTTAGTAGCCAGTGTGCAAATTAGTCTGGAGGCTTCAGTGGTTCAAGTCAAGTGCTGAGTTCTTTGTTTTTCGGTTGCTCACACAGCCTGTAGGAAAACAGGGTGACTAGTCAAAATTTGCAGCTTGTGCCAAGCCCCCCTGTCCTACTTGTTTGTCCCAGATCTGCTGATGCAGTCCTCTCCCTTTCTACACTTCATTTTTTTCTACAGCTGTGGGCATTTATTATTCAAACCATTCCTTTTGAATTCTCCCTCTTCCGTGCTTTGCATGAGGATTAGCAATGCAGCACTTGTTATTTTTTTTCAAAGCAATATCCAAATACATTAGCAACGTAAAATAGGATAATCAAGGTGGAATTCATTTCTCTTTCCATTTGGCAGGACAGTATACCAATTCAGTGCTTCTTACACGGCTTATGCTCACTCAGAACAGCTCAGTATGCTGAGGACTGAGCAGCTCCTGGCCCGTCTAAGGATGTAAGAGCCACTCCCCAAGGGAAGACAGATTCAAAGCCAACTGTCTCCATACTGCACTACATGGGGTAGTTTCCAATTGTGGCTTTTTACTCTTGCACTCGACTAAAGTTTCTGTCTTCTCATTGTGTAATTTAAAAGATTTTTAAGTATATGCCAATCCTGTGTGAACCATACTTTTTCTATAACTCTTCAAACTGAGGGAGTTTGCAATTGACAATATAATATATGCCATGATACTGATGTAAAACTGAAGTGGATGCAGTTTTTAGCAGAGCTTTAATGTGTCTTCACCCCTGAAAATTTCTTCTAGAGAGCTCCTATCCTTAAGAATTATGAAGACTCAAAAATGTTTTTAAAAAATAAGGTGACTCAAAAGGTGCCAAATGGGGACATACTCTTAACTATGTATTTCAAGATGATTTTCATATTATTAAGATAAAATGTAACATGGCTTCATTTAAAATTATTGTACACAAATATGAGCTCACTGTGAGGATTTTGGGTGTGAACATTTCTCTGATTTCACAGGTTTTATGCTGAATGAAGCTGTTGTGTTAAACTCTTACTTGATTCTTGCTTTAATTCCTGTTGTAATTTCATACTTTGTGTTATAGTTTGATCTCTTTAATGTACAGTTGTTAATAGTTTGCTAATAGTTGTTAGTAGTTTGCTAAATTTGCACATAGGTTTTTAATATATACAGCTTATATTTGTATTTCAGCATAAAATTAAACTTTTTTTTATTTTAGGTTTTTTTGTGTGATTTTAGGTCTCGTGTTACGACAGTATGTCAAAAATAAATTACTGTACAGTCACACCTGAGGTAGCACTGAAAACAATGATATTAAACAGGGCAAAAAAATTTTTAAGTTGAAATATAAAGGCAAAATAAAAAGTAGGCAAATACGGGCAATTATTCCCTGGATCCCAGCGGGTTGAACAAAACGCGACCGACTGCACCTTGAAGGTTTATAAATCATTTGCACCGCTTGTGAACCTCTGTGCTTACTCACTGCAAGTATTCCTAATTCCTGCCGTGTTCTTCACTTGGCAGGAGGTTGTGAAAGGTTTTCTGTCATCGTCCTCCACTGTTTTTTGTGGCTTTTTATGTAGCTGAACTCACCAGTCGGTTCTTTTTTCTCAGAATATCCCAAACTGTTGTTTTTGGCCTCTCTGTCTCCCTGCGATGGATTGGTTTTGATTTTGCAGCCCTCGTATGGCCTGTTTGTTGTGCACCAGAAATGGCTTCGAAATGCAAATGCCATGCTTGGAACAAACTCCAGACCTCTTACCTGCCTGGAAATGGCTCATGTCTGCCCACTGAACAGCTTCTGAGTGAATTGTCCAACCACATGTGAAAATATTGGCTCCTTAAAGAGCTTCTTTAATTGTGTCTTTTACGTAGTTTAAAAAAAAATGTGTGGCGGTCCATTTACAGCGGTATAATGCAGTAAACATGAGGATACTGGGGATGCTGTAATGAGTTTAAGCTCATTGTATTGAGTTAGACTTGAGTGCTTTTCCACCACTTGCAACATTGACCCATCCACACATATGTTCACGAAGAGAAGTATTTTATACTTAAGACATTTTTGTAAAAGTCAAAAAGCGATTTGGGGGTCAGAGTCTTCCCCATGGACACTTTGACTTTTGGAGCAGTTTTATTTTTCAAACCACAGATGGTGTGTTGTTTTCAGGCAGCCCAGGAAATCAGGAAAAACAATTCACATTGCCAAAGTACAGTATGTGGGGAAGGAGGCGAAGTAGATGACAAATGGGGAAAAAAAGACAGTACACAGATTTCTATTGCATAGTCTTGCTTCATTGTGTGATGATTAGGCCCAAGACAAACGCTTCCACATGCACGCCCTTGACAGCATTCCCTTCTCACTCACGTGGCGCCATCACTGATACCAGACTGAACATCTAACATGATGCCAAAAGGGCTTTCTGAAGTGATTCTCAGAAGTTCATTAAAAATCTTATCTGAAGACATTTTAAGTGATGTGATTAGGCTTCTGGAGGACCCCAGAGTTTCTGTGAAGCATCCCACTGGTTGATATCTCATCCGCTTTATAATTAATTTCTCTCCCGTGACACACAGCATCCAATACTGTTCAGACATCCTAAGACACATTATGCAATAATTACACTGAGATTTGCACTTTGTGGAGCTGAATTATTAACCTGATAAATAGTCGATATTTCCAGGCTTGGCCAAAAGAGAGTGAGCCCTTACATGTGCACAGCACCTTCACAGGATAATCTGGATGTTTTTTATGCTTTTAAATTGTTGCTTTATTGCCAACTTTAAATTCTTTTAAAGTCACTATTCATTGTGCATTTTTTTTGCGGCTTTAAAAGCTCTTTATTATCACAAATACTATTACAGTACCGGACTCAATTCATTACCCTAAGGTTGGATCATGGTTAATTTAATTTGTTCTTAAAACTTGCAAAGACTGGCTAAACCTGTGTTTGCAATTTCCAGCAGACCAACTGCATTCCCTGAAAACCCTCTCACATAAAATAACAACTTTGTGGCACGCGGTAAATTATTTCCGACTGAGCTATTTCAGCACGTTCTTGTTGACCCTGCAAAACAAAGTACAGCACTCCTCGGCGCCGTCTCTCACTCGCGCGTCGGCTAAACTGCACAGTTACTCCTCGTTCTTTCAAAGCCCATTTCTTGCTCACTTTCCCAAGGCTATCCATATCACCTGGAAGTCATCCTACAATATGCACCTACTGCCATGATCAACAGTGAGACAGCCACAGGGGGAATGTAAACAGCAAGAAAAGCCTTTGGCTATGTGGTTTCCTGTTCTCTGGTAAGTCAATTAAGCAGCAAATGACCCCTAGAATCCACTGTAATAACCCAAGCGATATAAAATTGCCTTTAATATATCATAATGATGACAGTAATTGGATTAGACGGTTGATTGCATTTTCTCCAGCTGTAAAGATACTTCAGTAACAAAACAATAAAAATAAAAATGTTGCCAGTAAAACCGAGTTATAAAATTCACTCCTTTAGTCCAGGGGGACTAAGAACCTCATGGATAAACTACACTTCCTCTTTGTAAAAAACAAACCCCAACTCAGCAATGATTTGAAGTGTACAGGAGGCTACGAGCTCAAAAATACAGTGGAGTGAGGTGTGCTAATCAAACACTGAGTGCAGCAACATTGCCGCACCTTTGAGGGAAGTCTTAGCAGTCATTATAGCTATGATGCTGAAGTGGCTGTGGAAAGGGTGCAGCTTTGATACGGAGGTATCAAAGGTTACTAATGCGTGCCCCAAAATATGCCACAGCTGCCACACAGAGTTCGTGCTGTGCGTGTTAGCTGCCTCATTAGCATTAGCAGTTATCATGTTCTTATTTGGTTTAGACGTCTCACACACGTGAAGGTGTTGGTTGTTACAGTGGCCTTTGTATTGAAAGCCTTCCATAAAACATTAAGCCTTCGGTCATTTGTGTAAATGCTTCCAAACATTCCAAACAAGACTTTTTAATCAGGTTTGGGACGGCTCGATGGAAGAGGACTTTTTGTTTCCAGCTAGCAAGTTGTATTTGTGCCTAAACTTAACGGATGCTTTACCGTGTCTGCATCGAATTATGAAAAGGTCAATCATTTCTTCTTAACATTAATTTGCTCTTTTAAATTGCATGAGAGGGCATAAAGAATTTACCTGCTGCCCCTCAAATCAATATCTACACTTGTAACATTATTGTCCTGCTCCACCTGAAATCACTGCACACTAATTGTGGCCAAGCAGCACCCCAGATATTTTACTACGCCTTCACTGTTCAAGTTTTTTAATTCTTGATTTTGCAGAAAATAGATGTAGATTTTATGTTTTCAGTGGCAGTAAGTTCAAGAAACTGGTGTGAAATAAAGATCCCACCCAAAGGGCTCTGATCTGAACAAGCTCTGATAAAGAATGGTTCTTGCTCAGACTGGAGTGCCACCCAGTCACATTTGTTTTCAATTTGGGAAGAAACTCCTAATGCTAAAACTGCCAAAATACTGTTAGCAAATTAGCATTCTCTTGGCTATCACAACCAAGAACAGATAGTTTAGGTTTCAGTACCAGGATCTCAGACTGGTGAGAAAAGATCTGATTGAAATCGGAAGTGGTACTCAAGCATGCTGAGTGGTCCTGATGATCACATTTGTCAAAGGCTTCACCATTGATTTTGGGAGATAATTATCTTGAGTATGTGACCAAGGTCATTCCACTGGTTTATTGGAAGTGAGAAAATCTTCTGCTGAAAAGCTGGCTGCTCCATTACCATTTCATGAGCTTATAATGACTGAATGATATTATCTTCACTACCAAAGCATTTTCTATTCCATAAAGATCTGTTTGATTAATTAATCGTTCAAATTTCATTTCAGTTGTGTACTTTTAGATCAACGATCAATAGCTGATAAATATTTATTCCCTCATTTCATGAATTTCTATCAAGTGTCCAATTAAACATTTTAATTTGATGTAATTTACAGAGCAATTTAAGGATAAAAACAATCAGTTTTTAAGCGTTTAAAAAATGTAACATTATAATTGTTAATTATGTAACTTGATACAGTTGATATTTTGTGCTACTGATGTTGCACATCTCCATGTGCAGATGCCACATTTTCAAAAATGGCCTGCAAACAAAGGTTTAAGAGAGTTGCAGGTGTAGAAAACTCACAACACATCATATAATTTTCAGGTCTCCCACTACTTGCAGATATTTTGCATTATATGAGAAAATATGAGGACACATCAAGAAAATTTCACATCAAAGCGGGCTGAAAATCAGGCATCTCATTGTTATGTTTTAGGAATTTGGATACACTCTTTTGATGTACCTTTCAAAGCCACTCACAACCACATTGTCTGTCATCTGTGTTTGCTCTCCAAGGGCTTACAAAAGGTGAAAAATAGAGCTAATTTAATGCACAAGTCAGAGCAAACAGCCTGTCCCAGTTACTGCAGTATATCACAGCAGACACAAACCCAGATTCATTTCTGTGTTCTTAATAATAGTGCGTAATAGTGGGGATTGGCTCGCTGACAAGTCTGATCTGAATGATCAAACCTGAATCAGCTTCGAGTGTATTTACACAATACCACAAATAATGTATCTTTTTGTTATTGTTTTATGCTAAAATGTATCCTTGGAAAGAACTTTGACTGACAAGAACAGAAAAACAGCAAATTTGCATAAATATGCATCATATTAATAGTTATTGGTTTTAAAATGATCTGTTATAAATCTTATCACATTTCCAAATGTCAGTGATTAAGAATGGCAGCTAATTGCAGTAGACACCCAGCTTCTATGGCACTTGACTTTAGGAGCATCTCGCACAACTTTCAAATGTTCTGATTTGTGGTGATTTGTAGTAATAAGTAGTAAGTAAGTATTAAGTAGTAAGTAACCACTACGGTCTGTAAGAGATGAAGTTTACATACCAATTTTCCATGCAGAAATTACGACATGTGTTTTCCAACAAAATATGCTCTGCTCAGTACAGTGCTTGGCAACCACAGAACAGAATATTCAAGCTGTTGCCAGTTATCATTTTAGTCACAGGCAGCACTTGGTAAAGTTGGTTAAAGATTCATTTCAAAGTATTAGTGCCAATTCACAACACAACTCATGTCTAGGCACTTTCTACTCCAAGGTAACGGCTACATTATTATAGATGATCACGGTGTTGATTTACTGCAGAGAAATATTTAAAGCACAAGACACCGCGGTGGTTGCTAACCACACACCAGATCAGCGTCTCAGTATAAAGAGAGCGCAGCAATAGGAACAGACAGGAAATGGTACAGCATAGAGGATTAGTTAGCTTTAGCCACTGTTTGTTCTTGTCAGCTCTGAGAATCAGCCAAGTGCTGTACTTACCCAATCACGCAATATTTCAGAATTTCCTTAGAGATCTACTTTTTATTTTTCTCCTACCATGATTGAAACATTTTGAACACCCACTTTTGGAGATGAAAACAAAATTGATAGATATTGTCCTTTCATCCCCCTGTATTTTTGCTTGCTTCCATCCATCCATCCATCCATCCATCCATCCATCCATCCATCCATCCATCCATCCATCCATCCATCCATCCATCCATCCATCCATCCATCCATCCATCCATCAATCCATCCATCCATCCATCAAAATAAAAGATATTCCTTCAAGCCATGATGAGC
>VOQJ01004868.1:8792-21084 GCA_015052665.1 Apistogramma diplotaenia
GGGATTTGTTTTTTTTTACTGTTTTTTTTTTTTTTTTTTAAAACAGCACCAATAAAGCTTGAATTTGCTTACTTTGAACCTTTACCTAGACTCTGACCTGTTCCTTAAGTAGGAGCTCACCTTGTTGTCGTTGCCTCCAGATGCAAGGTGCTGGTGATCAGGAGACCATTTGAGACCGCACACTTCCTGTCTGTGACCTTGTAGCCTTCTCTCAGCAGACGGTGGTGTTCTGACGTCCCGCTGCAGGATCACTCGGTCTCGACTGCCAGAAGACAGCTGCTCCCCATTCCATGCCAGGGCACCTTGGGCATACACAGTAGGTCCTCTTATTTCACTGCAGCTACCAAAACTGCACCCTATGTTTCTTAGATGATATTAGTTATCTATGCTGGTGAGCCTGAGCTTAAAGGCTTAGAGCTGGGGTTATTCCTGTAACCACCAGTAACAACAGCAGGATAAATGGCTTCTTGGCGAGAAATGCACAAATCACATCTGATTGAATTCACTTTGCCGCTGCTGTGACTGACCTACTCTGGCTGAGTGGCCCTCCAAACTGGTCAGCTTCCTCCCTCCTGCTGCGTCCCAGACCTGAACGTAACCTTTGTGGGTCCCAACAGCGACCAGACTCCCCTAAGATCGGAGCAATCCAAATGTCACTGTTCCTCTCTCTGCACATTCTGCGTTATCATACATAATCATCAGAGCCGGTTACGGCGTGCTCACCCTCTCATTCCAGCACACTGATGTAACAGAGTCTCCGTCCACTGAAAGGTCACATAACCTTGTCACCTGTTTGGAAAAAAATAATAAGCACTTCCAGTTCCACCGTGCAACACACATGAACTCTGCTCTTCATCTGCGAGCGCCTCTTTAAATCAGCCCCCTCTTACCTGGCTAGTGCAGGCACTCCACAGGTAAACGCAGGCTCCCAGGCCGACGCTCAGCAGGTTGCCCGCTGACCAGTCCACCAGGTTGAGGTAGAAGTCATCCTGCAGCTCTGGAGCATCCAGCACTTTGAAGGGAATCTTGGAGATCTTTCGGGCTGGTTTGCGGGGTGAGCGGAGCAGCTTGTGACTGCAGAAACAAGCACGGAACATTAACCAAAAACAAGAACGGCTCGAAGACCTAATCCGCTCCGTGTGCAGCGTGCGTGAGACATTCGTACCTCTTGTTACTGAGGGGGGAAAGGGAGTACGGTGAGACTTCACTGTCGCTATCGAAAGGCACTCTCTTAGTGTGGACAGTGTACTGCAGAGAAGAAATGAGCAAACTGTCACCGAGTTTTGATGTGGTCGCTGTCACTCACGGCCACCTTGAAGGTGAGGTATTTGTCACGTTATGCAGCAGTAAAGAGTTTTACAAAATAAAAGCACTCCACCACGGGCCACACCACAAGCTTCTGGGCAGTTACCCATCATTTATTCATAAGGCACTGAGTTATTTTGTATTAGCAGTCAGTTTAAATTAACTTTAAAGGCCAGTTCCTCTCATTGCTGTTTACCCTAAAAAGACTGTGAGAGTCTTGCGAGAGGACCGCGTGCCTCCGGTCTTCTGTGTGAGGGTCTGGCACCGTCTCTATCCCAGCCCCGAGCAGCTCATTCCTCAGCAGGGCAGCATAGGCCACAGCATCTGGAGGGGTGGCGGCAGCGAGAGCGGCGATGCAAACACTAACATTAGAGGCACAGATCTGGACTTTAAATGATACAGCACGGATACATAAAAGGATTTCTGACCTTTGCTTGAGTCTGAAGTGGCATCCTTTGCTTTATGGTTCTGACTGGGCGAGCGACAGTTCTCCTGTCAAGGAAGGGAAAGGCATGTCACCACTGGCCATGCTTACTGAGCTGTCACTGTTACCTTTGTGGCATTTGAAAGTGAACACCTCTCACATTGGCATAGTGGAAGCTGATGCTCCAGTTGCTTCCAGCTCGAGTAGGGATAAAGCGGTCCCCTGACTTCACACTGACAGGACTGCAGGTAGCACTCAGACACTAGGATGAATTAGACCACAAACAGTCCAGTGAGATGGGTGCTACTTGAGCATGCTCGAACGTAAGCCGTGCCCGCGCCGGTACTTAAGCATGTTTAATATCCGTGCCTCACCTTAGTCAGGCGGGTCTCTGCGGGCAGGTTCTGGTGGTTGATTTGCCTCAGCAGCCGTCTTTCGTACTCTTGGTCCATTTCTCCTCCAGGGCTGACGAGCAGCAAGGCCCCTCTGCTGCTCTCCCTGCCCCCCCTCTAAACCTCCGCTCCCTCTCGGTGAGGAAACCCGCAGTGGATCCCCATCTCTGTGGGGGGGAAACGGTCAGCTTTATTTCACAACACAAACCATTCAGACCGCAATGTGCGCGGTCCAAAGACACACACACACACACTCGCAGCTGGACAAACCAAACGGCCTGTTTAGCCTGGCGTTATCATGTAAGCACATCTGAGCTCAGCTGGTTTTAACACACATGTTTGCAAAGCCAAGTCTGCATTAGCCGTTTCTAAGTCACTGGCAGCGGGCAGATATCAAGGTAAAAAAAAGTCTCCGGGGTGCGCTAATGACAGCCGCACCGTTGTCATGGCACCACACTCGCGCACACAACAACCAATTTACAAGCGATGCGCACCAGCTGACGACTGTCATACCGACGGGCACGGCGACTCAGGTGACCAAATCAAACATCGTCTCCGTGTGAAAGGATCGGCGCTGCGGCGGCAAGACCTGTTGTTTTCTTCGTAAAAACAAAAACAAAAGCAAAACAAAACAAAAAAACCCAGCGGTACACCCGAACGCTAACCGGACTCGGTGGTGTTGTTTATGTTCGGGAGCAAGATGGCGACCGAATCAGCTGTAGAAGAAATACTTTGGTTGACTTCTGCTGTCTGTGCAGTCAGCGCAGTGCAACTCAACAGCGACGGCCGCTGGAGACTCATTGTAACTGCATTGTGGAGGCGTAGCCTGTGATTCCCTGTATGACCATATGGTGTCGCTGTTGCACTGTGGAAAATCACCTGGTGCTTCTCTCGTTATTTTTTCTTTAAAAAAATTTTTGAAATGAAGGGGAAAAAAATTGAAAAAGAATAGTAACTAAATGAGTAGATTAATGTAATGCTTCACTCATAAATTAACTTGATTTAATTTTAAGAAAATTGTTTGTAAATATTTTATATTCATGAATTGTTTTGGAATATAAATTCTATGATACCCGAGTCATAGTTCCTAATTTCATGGAACAAAAATGCTTTATGGCAGTTTTTATATTTGTTACCTTTATCAAGATCTTTTATTTTATTTTTTGTTGATGTATTTGTTTTTAACTGTCATATTGATACTCAAACATGCTGTACAGATTAAGAAGGAAAATGCAAAATGCAATATCATTTTCATGTCCAGATGCCAGAGAGGTGTGTAAGGGGAAATAATTCCCCAGGCCACCTGGATACTCATCTAAATTTTAAATCAACATTTTAAATCAATCTTTAAAGCGCACCTCTCATGTGCACCCGCTGCGCAGCCGTCAAACATTTTTGGGTCAGGCTGTTAGAGTATTGATAGCATATGCTTGGGTAGGGCCCCCTTTGTGAGCATGATTTCAAAGTGAATAAAGATGCTTCTTTTGTTCTTGGTGAAGCAAACTTTTCCATCCTTTACCTAATAGCAGAGGAGCACACTTTGCAAACTGAACAGGCATACAAGGGTCTATGCTCTGGGCTCTTTCATGTGAGATTTCTGATCTGAACTGCTAAAACACATAAAAAGAAACAGAGAGGAAAGCTGCCCCCACTATTGTGTCAGGGTTTTAATTAGACTGAAAGGCATGGTAGAGTGGAGACGAGGCATTGGCATCTTTGGTTGCACCCTGAGCTGCTCGTAGGCTGTCTGCCAAGCTGCCCTCTGACATACTGTGAGACGCTCAGTCTTCATTTACATGTCAGCAGATCTGGTGTGGGCCACACAGGCACTGTTTACAGATTGTGTCTGAGTTCCTTTTTGAGTTTTGAATTCTGAAGGTCTTAAATTTCACTTTCATGCCTCCATGTCACTGTACCTTTTTGTTTCAAATCTCAAACCTCCACATTTTGTTGTTTTTTTTCTCAATCACTGATTAAGAATGATGCTAATAAATGATATATTTTTGTTTTGCAAAAAACCGCCTGGATGATCCACAACACTTCTGTGACACCAGCTGATCTTGACCCAAAGGCAGTGCAGTAACATCAAAAGTCATCATGTTTCGGGCTGATTTGTTTCTTCAGGGCCTGGATGTGTTTTAATGACTATGGCATACCAGTATGTTTGAATAGGAAAGTACAATCTTTCGTTAAAATATCAGAAAAATTAGACAGTCAAGTGAAGTGCAAGAACTTTACAAGTGTGGTACATTATTTATAAAAATTTAGGGAAAGAACTAGAGTTTGTGCATGACGTTCATCTCACTGCACACCTTGAGCATCAGTCTCAGTCTCCTGGAGAGAAACTGGACTACTGCTGATGCTGATGCATAATACGTGAATAGAATAGAATGCCTTTATTGTCATTATACAAGATGTACAATGAGATTAGATGTGATTGAAGTGAAGGTCATCCCTGATGAAGAGTACAAGCTGAAGAGATTTAACATTTTCAGACTTTATGTTCTTCTTTGTGCACCTTGGAAGCAGGTGAAGTTTTGTACCAGAGTCATTAACTGTGTTCCTGTGATTCCAAAGGATTCACAAAGTTTTTCCTGCAGCTGTATATGGAAAGATTAGAGTAACAGTGAGCCATTACTTTGCGTTAAGCAGCTTGGCTACTTCCCAGTGAATGCAATAGTTTAATGGGAAACTTTGGGCACTCGTGTTGACTCTGGATTCTTTTAGTTTGACACATATAATCTAGCGAAACATTGTTACAGGCTCCCATACACCCATTCAAGACTACCGCACAGCTCAGCATCAACGGCCGCAGTCAACAAGGCGGTGCGAAAACTTCTCAGTAACAGCTAAAGTAACAGAAAGCAAAAGCCCAGCAGGGCTGACTCAGCTCCTAAGTCCCCACTTCCCAACCCAGCCAAGCACTGCAAGCTGCACTGGAACAAAACCAACTGCACTGAGGCGGCCTTCAAAGCCACAGGAACCAAAAGATCATGCATCACAGAAGCTACGCAATATTAGGCAGGTTTTTATTGTGTTTTATATACTTACATTTTATATCCTAAGTTATTGTAACATTTATTTGCTCTAATCTTCTGTTATTTAAGTGTCTTAGCCACTGCTCTTTGGCATTTTATATACTTTTAAAACATTTTAATAGCGGTGGCTGTTTCACAATTTATTAATTTCTATAAGCCTCAACTGCTTTAGATGATTTGTTAGCCAAAAAGGCCAACAACACCGAATCATGATGACAAACAGGTCATTATTTTATTTATTGTAAATTCTGATCTCATTAAAAAACATACAAACCTCAGCAATCATTTATGGCAGCAGTTCATCATTTTTCTTCTGAATGAGTATTTTTACTTTGATGCTTAACAGAGATTTTAATGATAATTGTGCACTTTGATTTGATTCGCTCGTGCATGTAATGACGTATTTTTGGATAATGTTTAGTTTTTTCGAGGACACGAGTGCCTTTCCATGACCCATTCCATACATGCGCACACATGCAGGCACAGAGGGATGCAAACACTGGGGTTACTTGCAAGAACCAGTCTCACCACGATCACACTTTACTTTAAAGGCAACCCAGTCACAACAGTCCGTCTTATCTGCATCCTCCATCGTGTCCACACAGAGCAACGTGCAGTCAGGCCCGATGCCGACGTGGAGGGCAGACTCTGGGGGTGCAGAGCAGCTGCTTGCCTTAGTCAGGGTGGAGGGGGAAGTTGAAGCCTTATCACTCCTGTTGAGTGCGCACAGAGGAAGTTGGGTCAGCGCTTGCAGACGGTGACGCTCTCAGATCCTTACTGGAATTCACAACAAAACAACAATGGGACTTTGACTAATCTCATCTCTTGTGCGATGACAAGAAATATAATAGTTTCAGTATGATGAAAAATTGAGGGAAAAAAAGCGAGTTTACTTGTCACACTGTAGGCGTTGAAAGCAGACTCAGCATTATTCCAGGCAGAGAGCTTTTAGAGACGAGGTTGTTGTTGAAAGGTTTGTGCTGATGCATAATGAGTCGAATGCAGCGACGTGGTATTACCGTCAAACAGCAATCTTATCTTCAAATCATGTTGGCAGTGTCACATGTTGTTTGACAAGTCAGGTACACAAAGATAATATTATTTACTTATTCGAGCTATATTTTCTGTGATTTTCTTTTATGTGTTTTAACTGCGAAACACTAAAACGTGAGGCTCCCAGCCAGACTCAGATCTAAGTCTGAGGCACAGCTCTCAGTGACCTTTAATAGCGGATTATCTCACTTCTATACATTTTGGTTATTGTGTATCTTCAAATAGGGCCTACACAACAAACAATGTGGTACAGCCCCTACTGTTCTTCTCTTTATTACTCCGTTTCTTTTCCACTCGCTACAGACTGCCACGGCAGTTCATGTTGAATGTTTCCTCCCACGCACTCACTGACTTTGACACACCAGAGCTACAGATCTGCATGCCCTCCCCCTATCTGTGTGTGTGTGTGTGTCTTTGAGTCAAATAAGGACAGCTATTGATCTGGGCAAAATCAAAAGGAACACACGCAGATTAAACGTGATTTGGTTTGCAGTTGAGTTTGGTCTTGATAAGACCATGTATGATGGAGCCAATATTTCACAGAGATGATGAGAATAGGAGCACAAGGTTTAGCTCCAGTGTCAGAAAAATGGTTCAGAAATGAAAACGTCTAAGCTGAATAAAAGTGATTGCGTTTGTCTAAAAGCTCGGACGGGTTCTGTTGTACACGTGTGCGCAAAATCAGCATCAATTGTTCTCCTCTTCCCCCGCAGGCTCACTGGGTTCCTTCTGTCGTTCAGTGTCACATTTTTTCACTGTGTCAGAATGCTTTCACTGTGTCTTTATGTGACCAAATGTGTCATCTTTGAGCATTCATGAATGTTTTTTCTCCCCCCTCTTCTCACAGTGTTCTCTTGCGTGCCTGCTGCCTCCCCACAGGGATGTTCCGTTCTATGTCCGAGCAATTCCCAGGCAGACTGCATTCTGGGTAAAGAGCCCAGAGGAATCAGCACAAATGTCAGGCCGATGCTTCGTCTTTGCATGCATCAGGTTTGAATGTGATGTGACACAGACAGCCTTACACACGAGCTAATATCCAGGGTTTCATTTAAAAATCACATTCATTTAATAAGTATCATTCATCTGTGCTTCTTCAAAGAATGACCAAAACACGTCGAACATGAACGTGTAATTCTTCTGCACAGTTCACTGTCACTTACATCGTTGTGTTTTTCAAAGGTGGCGGCTCATTAATGCTACTTAAAGTTCTCGACCTTGCATGCGAGTAAGGTTCAGGGAGCTCCTTATGGGGTATATTTTTTGACATTTTTCATGCATTTGTGCATTTTGTGCATTACATAATTGCTGCCATACACAGTTAACGTTTCTGAAGGTAGTCGAGACATTTGCATGCAGAGGCAAAACCACACTCACAGACACAATGGTATATCTACGATGACTGCCGCCACGTTTGATAACTCGATGATTTGTGACATTTTCTGGGAAGGACACATCCTGTTATTGTCCTAATCCCGCGTTTTAGAATCCATGAAACACAACGCGCGCGCACGCACGCGCTCATACAAGAGGCCTTAGAGGAAGCTCGCTGCCTCATCTGATCTTTTCCAGATTCATCAGGTTCTGTAGTGGGGAAGAAGGGTCCTTCTGAGCTCACTTCCTTACCCATCTGTCTCTGCCACTCTGAGATGATCTATGCCATCCACGCACGAGCCTGGAGAGTTATTGAATTATCCTGGAATGCCCCATTCTCATATTACCCCATTACACCCCCCCTCCTCCCCCACCCCCGCACTGACTGACCAGTTGACTTCACTTCAACCGAACAAAAACCAAACAGCAGCTGGCCAGGAGAAACTCCAGGAAGGCATTTGTTTTTACAAAGTGAATATGTAGAGAGCAGGTTTGTTTTGCTGGAAGTGGTTCTCTTCCTCTCTGCCTTGGCCCCGGGCCGTGGGCCCTTTCAGGTTCTGGCTGTTAGAGTGGAGAGCGGACGCTGAGTGGCTGTCAACCGGTTCTACTGGCAGTACGAGCGTCCTGCCCAGCCTGAACCCAGACGGTGCACAGACGCTGCTGTCGAAGACCAGAGCAGGCCGTCCCCACCCACCGCTGACGTCAGTCCCCAACAAACCACAAGATTTCTGTTAGAGTTTCAAACAAACTCCCTGCCTATTGCTATGGCAGTGCGGACCACCACCATGGAACACGGCACGCTACTGCCCGTCTGCGGCCGTGTTTACCATAAACAGTCGCCTCACTTTTTGCTGAATCTAAAGGAAGACAAGGATGGTTTAAGGTTTCCTGGTGTCGTGCAGACATCCACAAACTCCAAAGAAAATAAATGAAACATTCTGAGCATGGTTAAAATGTAACCAGTGATTCATTAATGCTGTTCATTCGGAGTCACTGCATAGTGCACTGAACAAAGGACCTCTTGACCAGTTTTGTCCAACCAGGTAATTTTCATAGCTAAGTAATGAGTGCCTTTTAAATCATGGTGACCAGATGAATGCAATAAAATACCTGGCAGGGCTTGAGGGGAAGCAGAGTCATGTCAGGAACTGAGCTGAGACAGATGGGCACTGTAAGTTTATGGAGACTCTAAAAGCTTAATAAACAAATATTATTGCAGATTGTCAGGAGGTCTTTTCAGCTTTTTCATAGCACGAAGGATGAAAATCATCAGTAGATTGATGTCACTAAATGTCATTAGTTAATTATTTCCTCCTTTGCTTTGTAAAGCTTGCCCAAAAAACTGAAATATGCTGACTTCATATTCATTTTACTCAGCACGTCCTCCTGTGGATCACGTAGTCAGATGTTTATCTGTTTGGGTCAAGGTGCTCACAACCATGAGAGAGTGAATGCCCTGAGGGCCCAGTACATAGCATCACTATCTCGACCCTTCCTGTTTACATTGCCGCCTCAGTGTCCAAGCTACACTGACCTCAGATCAGCGGGAAGAGAAGTCACTGGTGTCAGCGCAGGGAAGTGACACCAGTGAAGCCCGAATCAAGTTGTTTGTTTTCCTCCTGTCACTTCCAGCTGTTTTTCCTCTGAGCATACATTTGGTATGATTCAGATCATTTCAACGATCATGTTTGTGAGTCTGAATATAGATCAGTGAAGCACGACTGGTTGGTGACTTTTATTCATCCCGTCAAACCATCACAAAGAAGTTTGACTCGTTCCAAATTAATTTTGCCGTGTGACAACAAGCTGAACATTCATTTGGCTTCCAGAGAGCCAGCAGCTTCTAGCAGGACCGGTATTTCATGACGTGACGGAAGACCTCTGTTAATTTCTCGTAAATCTCTTCTCTAAAAAACTGCACACAATAGCTGTTATTTCAAGGCAAATAAGACAGAATTTTTCTGTTTACAGCATTTCCTCAGAATAAGAACTGAGAAAAATCATTCAGGGCATCACATTTGAACGCTTTCTCACTCTGAGTGACTAAACGCTTTCATTTCTTTTGTCAGAGTTGGCCGAGGTTCCATCAGTCTGGCTTCGCCTCAAGTCTCTTCCAGTTAAGAGGGGTTTTTTTTCTCCCCACTTAACCCAAGTGCTTAATTATAGGGGATTGCTGGGCTTTCTATATATAATGCTGAAGAATCATTACCATAACATTTCCCACCAGAGCATTATTTTAAATGTATGATTACCATTTAATCATCCAAAGCCTCCCAGAATGTTTTTCCTCATGAATATTTGATTTTTGACATTACTGCATGATTTGAAAACACTCGTTGCTGGAATATTTCATCATTGGCGGGGATAGCCCATTACCCTCTGAAGCACTGCCATTGCACCCTTGTGGTCTGCAGCCCAAGGAGACCAATCTTGAAATTCTGGTCAAAATTTTTTGCAACCCAATTCCAAAAAAGTTGATTTTCAAGTCTCAAACCCACATTTTATTCACAGTAGAACACAGAAAGCCTCACATGTTTAAAATCTACACAATGTACCCCCTCCTACCTGCAGAGATAAGAGAATACAGGGAGTGTAACAATGAACCAGCAGACAACAACACAAAGGGCAAGATGACTGCACAATCTGTTTACAACAATCTATTCACACTTAACTTGTGCCATTTAACAGAAATGGGAGAATAAAGGTTAAAGGTTAAAACAAAAAGATAATACCTAAAGGAGGGGAAAAAGCTACAAAAATTGAATGTCAGGGAATCCCTACCAAGCTTCCACTTTAAACCACACACAAACACAGCACTGGTTCAACAATCCCAGACACACACATCTCTGTGCAGAGTGAATATGGCAGGGAGCTCTTGCTGGAATATAAATCTAGTCTCACAAATGATCCCAATCAGGTGGGAAACACCTGGAGCAGAGAGGGAGGAGGAGGGCAACACCCTCCCCCATAGGAATAAATGTGGTTCTGAAAAAAATGTCATTAAATTAACACCCCCACAAAGTATTGCAGATGATCATGTCCAACAAAACTGTGCACATTGCACATTGGCTAGTGCATCAACCATTATGTTATCTGTACGCTTCTTGATTTTGGTCAGGATTATAGCCCGGGGATAATCAGGCCCGGTGCATCAACCTCTGTGATTGTACAAGCGGTTCAGGAACTTCAGGGAGTAATGATCAGTATGCACCACAGCTGGGTCTATGTATGATGACACTCAGTAGTCCATACAAAAAGCTCACTTGGAACTACACAAACGAGTGAGTGGAGTTGCTGTAAGTATAACTCTAGCAAAAGCTGGAGTTACCAAAGCAGGGGGAGTGAATTCCAGGGCTTTCTCTTTCAGATGGACGTCTGCAGGGGCTTCTTCCCTTGAGTAAAATAGCATCAATATGCTAAAGTGACACACTTGTTGATGCCTCCATTCAGGACTGTGAATGGCATAATCATTTCCCTTGTTTTAACCACATATGGGCCAGCGAATTGCGCTGAGCCAGCTGTGGGCATCAGCACCCTCACCTTGTCGCTACAGTAGGCTGAAGAGAACCCTGAACAGCTCTTATGTCATACAGCCTTTTCAGATCACCCTGAGAGGAGGAAAGGCTGTCTCTGGCTGAAGAACAAGCGTGATGCAAGCATTCCTGGAACTGCGTGACAAAATCAAGGACATTAGTTTGAAGAAGTGTTTTAACAGACAACAACTGTTCCTTCAACATTTTCAGCGGTCCTCACACACTATCTCCAAACACCAGTACTGCAGGGCTAAAACTGCTTTGCCTCCCAAGCAGCAAATGAAAAGAAAGGCAGACGTTCATTCCAGTCTCTCAGTCTCAAGGCAATATTTACACATCATTGCTTTTAGTGTCTCATGCCACCTCTCTACTGCACCTTGCAATTGTGGATGGTACGGACTAGAGAGGAAATGCTTAGTATCCAATGACATGCTCTAAACTTTAGAGCAAACTTTAGAGTCTAAAGGTTCACCCACTGCAGGGATGGGTTCGAGGGGAGCAGGTGGTACAACTTGATTGCGCTTGGCAGCAACTTGGCAGGTGCTGCAGGTTCTACTTCAGCTTTCAGACGTGGGTAGAAGAAGAGTTGGAGGATACGATCATATGTTTTTGTAACAGCTAAACGATTAGACTATGGATGTTCACGGGCTAGCTGCAAAACGCTTGGCCTGTACCCCTTAGGAAACACCACTTGACCTGCTACACCCCAACTTTCCTGCCTCAGCCTAGGACGGGAGGCCCGCTTCCACACATCAAGCAAGGAATCTTCCAAGAAAAAGGAGAGTGCCTTTTTCTCACTCGCTGCTTCTGTGGCTTCTGCAAAACATTTAGCGCTGATAGCATCAGCTTTCTGGGCTTGGCTCAGGGATTCATGTGACGCAGGTAACAGAAGACTTTCAGTTGAAGCGTTTGCAGTGTTCTGTTCAGAGGGTGTGGGCTCTGAAGGGCCAGCAGATATTAGCTGGTCCTCTGACAGAAGAGGTGCAAACAGTTTATCTTCTCCTCTAATTCACGGGCCAGGTACCTAACAGCTCATTGTTAGCTGGAGTGGTATCACAGTTATCTACCACCATAATATTAATTAATACTCGATAATACACGATGGATGAAACAGATACATAAGCCATCAGTAAACCTCTTACTGTGGTGCTTGCGTTACAAGAGGTCTCTGTGCCA
>VOQJ01004869.1:2425-19983 GCA_015052665.1 Apistogramma diplotaenia
GAATTTAAATGTTTCCCTTTTTCTGTAGCAACCGCTAAAGGGAAACATTTAAATTCTGTGTTCTAGTATTAGAAATTCCAGCAGTGTAAAAGAGACTTGGCGGCAAATTAGAATAACATTTATGCACTTTCTGCAACACCAGTTTGAATACATGCACACTCCTGTGACAAATCCATGCAGTTTCCCAGACTTCATTCATGATGTCGGTACAGTATGGCAAAGTTTATAAAGAGATAAAATATTGCCCACAAATGAGTTCAGCTTATTAATGCAGCCCTCCGCAACAGTCCCAATTTCCCCTGCAGTCTGTTGAGACAAACTCCCTGGACTAAATGAAAACCTGCTACATATTAACACAGTGATGTTGATGAACGACTGCTTGATTCAGTCTGACAAGGGTGTTATGGTACTTTATTTAAAAATGGTCAAAAATTCAACTTTCAACTCCCTGCAGATTGGACGACATCGCTCAAACCTACCGCCCAGTAACCTCAGCCTTGGCCTTCATCAGTAGCTGTGCCAACCCGGTGCTCTACACCTTTGCTGGGAAATCGTACATCAAGAAGAATGGCCTCGCCTTCATGGCTAAGCTCTTTGAGGGAGTATCATCAGAACAAGCAGGAGCCAAACCTAAAGACGATCTGGCAAACAACACGGCGGCTTCTACTCATCATGAGCATTGAATGTACTTCATGCACTGCACAGTCTGTGTACATAAATAGGAGCAAAGCTTTAAGTGGAGTGTGTAGATTTAACATTTGAGGCTACAAACAATCAGTATTTGTTCTTTGTTAGAATGTGATAATAGAGTTTAAATAAAAGTCAGGCACAAGAAATTTGTCTTTGCCTGCATGCACATGAGGATCTGCACAGTATATCGGAAGTCCATAATTCCATTCACAATTTTTTAAAAGACTGAATAAAAACTAATATCTTTATATATGGTACATGCAGTTTCCATTCCATAGTGCAGACACATTGAATAAATGGTTAGGACACAGTATACTTGATGTGCTCACAGCTGAGGTGACTCTTTAAATTCTTCAATAGTGTTTGCGAGCAGCTCGAGTTCCCTTAAGAGACATTTTATTGCAACTTTTTTGTTATTTTGTAATTTTTTTTCTATTTGTACCTCCACTTATGAATGCCCACATCGGAGTTAATTCTTCATGAATAGGTTTGAAAAAATGCTCATATCCACTCCAGTACATTCTGGTATTAATTTAAATTCACTCTTAAACATTTGCTGTGTAGCTTTTTTGTTTCCCTTTGAAATGTCTGGAGCTGGACTCCGATGTGTTGCACATGTTTTGTACGAATTGCATCCCATTCGCTATATTGAGCACCGATTATGAAAACGTGCATGAAAGCTAAACGTGCCACCATTTCATCTATTTGTGCATTTCAATCAACGACAACTCATTTCTCTGGTTTTCTTACCAATTTTTAAAAATTCTTGATATTTTGTTGCAAATGAAGACTGATGTTTACTATGCAAACATAACTTGGCTTAAGAAAACTATATTTTTATTTTTACAAAAATAAAATGTTTCAAAACTTCTATTAAATTATGTCCAAGATGTCTCTAATGTGTTGCCAAGATAAGCTGGAGTTAAATCAGGGCTGTGCTCTGAGCCCAACATGAGAAAACCAACACAAATAATCACTCAACATTTCTACATATTCTATATTGGTATCTGTAAGGTTATTAGTATTCAGTTTAAAATATACAAACCAGCGGTCTGTTACAATAGACTCACTGGCCACTTCATTAGGTACAAAGAACCAGTTGAAGTTACCGTGTTGATGCCAGTGATCAGAGGAAAATGGCCAGACTACTTCAGGCTAATAGGAAGGCAACAGTAATTCAACCACTAGTTAGAACCAAGGTAGGCAGAAGAGCATCTCTCAACACAGCACATCAAAGCTCGAAGCACATGGACTACAGCAACACATGATACTCCTGCAGACTCAACAGGGAACTGAGGCTCACCAAAAATTGGAAACCTTTGTCTGGCCTGATGGGTCTTGAGTTTTGATGCAATATTCAGTTGATAGTCAGAATCTCCTGTAAACATGAAAGTATGGATCCATCCTGCCTTGCATCTTGTAGGGAATATTTTGACTTTCAATATCCGGCACGGCCTACTCAAGCATTGTTGCTGACAATGTCCATCTCTGTGTGGCATTGCCAGATGGCTGCTTTCAGCAGGATCAAACTGTTTCAAAGCGCAGATCTCAAACCAGATTAGACAATGGGTTCAGTGTATTCAAATGGCCTCCAGATCTCACTCCAACTATCTTTGTGGGTGAGAGATTTACCCATCACTGACATGCATATTACAGCTCTGCAGCAACTGTGTGATCTCATGTCAATATGGACTAAAATCTGAGAAACATTCCCAGCTTTTTGCCACAAATAATTCAGCAGTTCTGAAAGTATAAGAGGGGGGGCAACTTTTCAAATTAAAAGCTTTGCAATAGAACTTTAACTGATGTTTCTTATGAATGCCTGTGCATACAATTCCCCATCAGATCAAGTCACTATGTAACGTGGAAGTTCATCCCAGCGCAACTTTAAACCAAGTTAACACTGATCCACTTACATCAGCTGCTACAAAATTAGCTTTAATCAAGTCACCAATTATTTTAGTTGACTGCATTCCCCCTATTCTTCTACCCAAGTACATAGCAACATCAGAATTCAGTCCAGTGTAATGAACCAAGTCAGTTTAATGCCACACTTTAATTAAAAATCTAATTTAAAACATTTTACATGTTGCACACAAAAAAGGTAAAAGGCTCAGTTTACAGCAGAGGTGTTTATTGGATACAATTAGATGTACAGGTGGACCTACAGTGACAGATATTTGATGTTCATCAGTGATCAGTTATTTTTAATTACCACAAATGACATTTAATCCTTTCAAACTACAAAGTATCCACCTGAGGCAACCAAGCAGCCCGAGCTCCTGCAGCATCCATCACCTGTAAAAGAAAGATACCATCAGGAATGCACAGGTATTAATTCAACACAACTTTGCTGTTGGGAGACCCTCCCCCAAAACACCAAGAAACTGCATTTTCACTGCAACACAATCTTGAAATAATGTTGAAAATAAAAATTAAGTTATTTATTGCACTCATGTACCTACTTTTTTCCACTAACACCTTTGATATTTTAGGTTCAATTTAAATTTACAAATTTAATAGAAATACTGACTTAAAAACACCGTCATGAAAAGTATTCTGACACCATCTAGTGTCTGATGCTGAAGGTCTCCAAGCCTGCATGACTGATGCTTTAGATATTACGGCTTCCTTTATAATGGCAGGGTCACCAATCATCCAGTCAATTTAACATCTGCATTCAATATGCACATGGATTAAGTTAACCAGTTTAATTCCAAAAGGTCATAGTAAAAACATCTAGTGGGAAACATTTAACCTGAAACAAATCAGCTTCATTATCTTTTCACACATGCCATCTGCAGGTCTGCAACTTCAGTGAACTAATAATCTGAAAAGGAGATCTTACCTTAGACACATCCAGGCTCTTAAATCCTACAAGGAAAGCATAAGGAACATAAGGTCAGCTCAGCCTTGCAATACTACAACAATTGGCTTGAGTCCTTGTGGTCAAACCCATCAGTGCAGTGAAAGAATAATCACGAGGTTTCAGGTGAAACACGGACTCACATGCAACTCATCATGAAGGTTTGACTGTAAAAAGGTGCTTCTGCACCTGCAATAAGTATCAGATGGGCGTCAGTTTGACGTGTTTAGAGTTGATCAATTTTAAGCTTAAAAGGACTGCATGCTTTCAGCTGCATGTCGTCACCTTGTTAAAATAATCGTCTAAGTCTTTTTAGGGTTTGCAGGAAAAAAAAAGCTCAACGAAACATAGAAATCTACACGATTTAGGCAAAAGTTACACTCATTTAAAAAAATGCCTCGGGCCATTTTAACGAGGTGACGATAGGTAATCGTGTACCGCTTCATTTAAATTGACCTTAAACTATTTAACTATATAAAGTAAACAGACCACCTGCAGTTCACTGAGATACTAGTTAAGTTACTTGAATCACATTCACTCGAACGCAGCCTCGTGTTCGGCTCATTAGCAGAAACCACGAGGTGGGTTTTACCGCTGCTGGAGCGGCGAGCTAACAATGTCCGGAAATAACCGCAACAAACACAAAAACGCACAAACAAACACGACACCTGGAACAAGGACACCGTGAATCGGTACTAAATGTGAACGTTTACCGTAAAAAAGGGCTTCAACGCGCCGGTAAATGTCGCTCCACCACCTCACGTCCAACCTACACCACCGCAACAAGGAAGAAAGACCGTTAACGAAGCTGAGCCTCAATTTATCTCTTTATCAACATCACGTGTTCCCTGCTGCAGCTTCCGGGTTCTTCCGCGGCACAAAAGAGCCTGTATTTCTTATTAATACATAAAAATCTGTATATTTTAAATCGTCTCTTCAATGGACGCATCGTGCATATTATTACTGAAAGAAATTGCTGAGAAATGGAAATATAATGTATATAAGACCTGTATGTAACAATATAATAATTATACGAACGGTCTGTAAACAATAAGGAAAATGAATAAAATTATATTAAACTATATGCAACATAAAATAATCCGGCACGTTTTATATTTTGTGGAAAATCATGCATAACTGCCTGTTTTGTCAAGAAACCTAACCGTAATAATTACTGATTTAATCAGTTTGATTAAAAAGAAGGAAGACTGCAGAAAGAAAGATAAAAATACAACACAGTACAATAAGAACAAAATTTAAAAGCATCCGGTATATAACGCCTCATTAACCACATGTCGTGAAAGTCGTGAAAATAAAGTTTTATGTTTCTTTTTAAACTAGATACACTCCATGATTCAGTAGCTTGGAGAACCACCTTTAGTAGCAGTAACTTTCTGTATGACTTTATCAGTCTCACATTTTTCCTTTACTACGTCGCTTCAGTTCACTGGTACGCAGGTCCTGTGGCTGCAAAACAAGCCAAAATCACTGCATCTGATTGTTGGCATGAGGTGTTTATTGCGATATGCTGTTTGAAGAATATTTATTCTTTATTCAGATTCCCATTAGTTGGGGTGAATTCGCTGGAAGATTGTGGCATTGCATTAACACACACCTGAATGCGCCTGTCTAGCAAACTGGCACAATCTCTGCTGTTGCAGAGGTGCTCACACTGACTGATGATCCTTTAATCAAATGCAGTAGACTGGTACATGGCCTCTACAATGTGCAATGCAATGAATAAAGACGTAACTAGTTTTTGACAGGACTTCACAGGACTTTCATTTTAATATGACTGTATAGTCAACATCTATAATTTCTAAGTAAAATACGAGGTTATATTGATTTATTATTACACTTTAGCCCGCAGTGCTGTTGTATCATTTACTTTTTGTATTATACTACCACATTCAAACAAAAAAGTCATTTTAATTTCGTTCATATTAATGCAAATATATCTTAATCCTTCTATTACAAATGTCTGTTGCTCACCTAAAGCAAAAAAAAACAATGTAATTTTTTAGCTTTTAGTTACTACATTCATCACTTATTGCATAATCGATGCAAACCATTTGTTAGGATTCTGTATTTACGGCGGTTTAAGCTTAAGTAATTAAAGTTGATCATTTATTACTTTATATGTCATGTTATTCATTATATCTGGAAAAATATGTCTTTGAGACTAGCAGGTGTCAGCTGCTACTAAGCTACCAATGGACTACAAAATAACGTGCTCGCCTGGCTGAAGTACGGAAAGCCCATTGATCCAAAATCGCTAAAATAACTTTGATAATAGTCAGAGCAGTGGAACAAGGAGAGGAGGGGTCATTCGAAGTGGCGTTTAGAGATTGAACTCTGTGTCAAAGGGCACGTTTCTGGCAATGAGAGTCTTATTAGGTATGTACATCTTAAAATATACGTTTTTAAAGTCGCTCTTAAAGGTCAACGTGACATAACGTTTTCAGCTAGCTAATGTTCACGCTGCAGCCAATAATACAGCATCCTTTGAGTACTAGTGAGTTTATACTTGTGTATTGTGATGAGCTGTAGCACTGTGGCGACAGCAGAGTGTCATCACGCTAAAACTAGTGTGTTTTATAGCTGATTTTGTTCAAGTAACGTATAGAGGAGCTTTGTTTTGTAAGCATGTGTAGCACGCATGCGCACTAATTTGACTCACTTGATTTTGAGGCGTTTTTATTTTTAAAATACAAACTTTTTAGCTTAAACAAGTAAAATGGTGTAACGTTTAATATGATAAAGCACAATATGACAAATATATTAACAAGATAAAAACGAATCTGAAATCAACATAAATTTAAAAAGTTAAATAAGTATAATTGTTATATTAAAATAAAATCATAGAAACCCCCTTTCTCTCATCTAGATTTATTATAATGGTTGGATGAAGTGTGGATCTTCTGTTTTTCTGTCTGTTCCTTTTGTGGATTTCTCTTACCTTGTGTTTCTTGTAGGTGGGGGATCTGGCTTCATTGGCCGTGAGCTCACCCGTCTGCTTAGGGACAAAGGTCATGAGGTCACAGTGATATCTCGCCAGCCTGGTCCAGGGAAGATAACATGGGTATGATCTCAAATTAATTCAGACTAACAGTAATAAAACAGAGACTGATGGAAAAGAGCTAACCTCGGGTTAATTTTAGTAACTGCAGATTCATCACAATTAATAAAACAACATACTGGAACTAAACTGTTAAATGCCTGATGTTGTAGGGACTAAGATGTGTGAAAGGATAAGTCTCCAGATCCAGTGACGTTGATGCGGCTCTTTGTTTTCTCCTCTCTGCTCCTGCAGGGTGAGCTGAAGTCTCACGGTCTCCCACTGTGCGACGGTGCCGTCAACTTGGCTGGTGAGAATCTCATGAACCCACTTAGATGGTAAGGCAGAGTCCATCCTGATACACACACCTGCAGTATTTTGGAGCATTTTTTCAATGAAACTTTTTTTTTTAAACAGGTGGAATGAAAGCTACAAAAAAGACTTGTTCTCCAGCCGCATTGACACAACCAAAGCACTATCTCAAGCCATTGCTGCTTCCACCAGTCCTCCTCACTCTTGGGTGCTGGTGTCAGGTGTAGGTAAGCAACTAATAATGCTGACATTCCACTTGGTGCAGTTGATCCGAGGAACTTGTTGAAAATATAGATGTCATTTTTACTATTGCTCATGTTTTGTTTGTTTTCGTGCCACAGCTTGCTACAAACCCAGTCTAACAGCTCAGTACACAGAAGATAGTGAATGGACTCCGTTTGACCTTCTCTCAAGCCTCGTCAAAGAGTGGGAAGCCGCAGCGCTTCTTCCTGAAGATGTGGCAAAAAGCACCAAACAGGTCATCATCCGGCCTGGTGTGTACAAAGTGCACGTTTATGTTTATTGTCCATCCTTGTCTGATAGAATATTTCATTTAGACTTTCTCAGAAATCTTCAAACTTCTAAAACCAGTGATTTTTATAGTTCTCGTGTAGCCCAGCAAGATGCTAGCTGTAAATACATTTACTCCACTTTTGTGGCTATTTTTTTTATGGAAAGTGTTTGCTTTCATTGTCACTGTAGGGAATTTTTTTTCACCATCTCAATTTGATAGTACAACACATGTAGACATACAATACTGTGCCAAAGTATTGAGCCATCCTCCATTACTTCACATTCTGCTACGAAAATGGTAAAGTGCAGCAGTTTATTAAAACATACATGGAAATGTAATATATGAGGCAAAAACAGTATAATTCTAACAAGCTTGAAAGTCCAGTTTGACCATCTTTATGTTTCAGGAAAGGCTGAGGTATGACAAATTACCAAAACCTGTGTTGATAGATTTTAATGCAGTTCTTTGTCATACCTCAGCCTTTCCTCTCCATTTCCCTTCCTTAAGAAGGGCTTGGCACCCTTCAACTGAGGCTTCGGCACATGGTAGATGGATCAACCAAAGGGCCACAAGCGTCTCTCTGGTCCTGTGTTGGGCCTTTTCCAATTTCTTAGGGACGTGACTCAGATACTGTTCATCTGCCATGTTTTCTTTGGTTCTTGCTTGTCTAGTTTCTTTAAAATTTTTAAGGATACACTGTGACTGTCAAACACAGAAATGTAAAAAAAAAAAAAAAGGTTTTGTGACAGGCTACTAATAACAGATTGTGTAAAAGTTCAATTTTAAATTGGTTCTTTGCCAAGATCTCTGTTGTGTATAGATACAACACTGGTTCATCCCATCAGTTAGGTGCCTTTTTTCATGCTTGAATGATTCATAGGTCAGTGTTAAGTGGTTTCGCAATCAAAAAGCGTCCCTCTGAAAAAGGTCAGGTAGAAGAACTGAACTGAAAGTCCAGTGGAAAAAAACAATCAGCCAGACTGGCTGCACCTTCTCAGTCAGGATCTACAGCTGATTTACAGTCGTTTGGACACTGGCTGCAGTGAAAAAGTTCTGCATTTTCTCACTTTCCCTTCATCCACCAGGGGCGGTTCTAGGTCGTGACGGCGGTGCCATGAAGCAGATGCTGCTTCCCTTCTGGCTCGGCCTAGGGGGCACCCTGGGATCTGGAAGACAGCCGTTTCCATGGATCCATGTCTCAGACCTGGCAGGAATCATCACCCATGTGCTGGAGTCGCCTGCTGACTCTCCACCCTCCCCATCACCACAAGTGTTCAATGGAGTCGCACCGGCCCTCAACACCAACTATGAGTTCACTAAAGAACTGGGTCGAATCCTGGGGCGGCCCACCATTTTCCCAGTGCCTGGCTTTGTTATGAACGCCCTCATGGGCTCTGAGAGGGCTGTGGTCCTCACTCAAGGCCAGAAAGTCATACCTAAGAGGACTTCGGAGTCTGGGTTTCAATACAAGTACCCTGACTTGACCTCAGCCTTGAAGGAGATTGTTAGTTAACAGGAGAGTATCTGTTCATGACCGTGAGAATAAATGAGAGCCTCATTGAAAATTAATCCCAGGATCTGGTAAAAGACTGTTGTAAATGACACATTTTCACATCTGTGGTCTGCTGTTGGTGGTGCGGATCATGTTTGAGAAACTATTTTAAATAAAATGTTATGCTTTGTGATTCTAAACTGACCACGGATAAAAGTTCGATAAAGTCCTGTAAGTGTATAGAATAATGCCCAGAATCTTTTGTAGTCTAAAGTCCTCCGAGTTTTCATTCTGTAAGTAAAAAATGGCTTAAATATTCACTTCCTGCTATTATTGCAGTTCTACTGGAAACAGGATAAAAGATCTGAACGTCTGAGTAATCCACTCAATCACACTTTCTTTGCATGGTTAACATTCCTTAATAATAAGTGTAAACTGTAAACAAAAGGAGGCTGCTGCTTCAATTGACGTTTTCTGAATAACACAGATGCAGCATGAAATTTGACAAAACCCAGATGGAACAGACGACAGAAAAACTGTCACAAAACGGCACGTTTGAGACTCCAGCAAAGAAGAAAATCTAGCTCAGTCATGGCAGCAGAAGCATCGTTGGTATGAAGATTAAATTTCAACATATTTTATAAGAGTCCAAAGTCCATCACACGTCTTAAAAAGAAAATGCTTTATTGGCAGCAGTACACAACAAAGATGAGTAAGGTACAGTTATATGTATGACATGTGTTTGACAGCCGCAGTGAAGACACGCAGACGCCGACTCAAAGTGTTACCAGTTTCATGATGTTTCGTTTGTTTCCACGGTGTGTGGCTCAGTCGTCACTCTGAATCACTGTGGACGTCTTCCTCTGCGTCCTGAACGATCGGCATTTGATCTCCCCAGTCACTGCTTCGAGCGCAGCGGTACACATCTCTGATTCAAACCACATAGGAATATAACACAATTAACAGGCAAACTGAAATAAAAGTCAATAAGAAGAATATTCAGCAGCCAAAGAGTATCGCCTGCTATGAAATACCAAAGGTTTACACTGTATGTCTGCTCCATTTCATCTAGTTTTGACACATTTTCTTATCAGATGGTTCATAATCTATAATTCATAACCCTTCCCATTCTCGCTTTCCCTGTATTTCCTCTCCCTCTCCTGTGCCCATGAACAAAAACGCAAAAAAAGTAAAATATTTTTGCGCTCTCTTGCATTGCTACTTGTGTTCAGGCAATTTTTAACATCTGAGTATTGCTGAGGTGTTTTGTTACATTTAAAAATGGCTTTTGTTTTGACGGGTTAACTTGAGGACAGCAGAATCAACTTAAGTCTGCACCCAGCCATAAAGTTTTACATTTTATGACACATTAATGTTAACATTAATTCGTCTGATCCATAATATATTAAAAGTCTTATAGCTTATAGCTTATTATGCTAATGGAGCACTTCACTCTCAGACTGAAGGCTTGCTTGTGACAGAAAGTAAAATAGGAAGCAGAGTCTTCATCCATCAGGCGCCTCTCCTGAGGAATCGGCTCCCAGTGTGGATTCAGGAATCTGACATCCTCTCCAATTTGCATCTTCTAAACTTAACACTAACTTATTCTGCAGCTGATGAATCTGTGAGATGCAGATTTTTTAAATTAATACATTTTTTTTACCTGCTGTGTTTTCGCGCCGTCACCACCATGTGCTGCAGCTGTCCGTCCGGGCAGCACAGGTGACAGTGGACGTGCCTCGTTCTGCGCAGCACCGGTGCGATCAGCCTGGCCCACTCCACACCCTGTGTGTCGGCCTCCACTGCTTCTGTCCGCCTCAAGATGAGGTAGCTGAACTTCTCGATCCGACTGTCTTTGTGCTTGAAGGGGGGGAAAAGGGTTGACATGGGATTCATTCAGCCTTTGTCTGTACAAATATGTTCATGTATTTCCTACCGTCTGTCAATAATATAAGACAAGAGTAAACTAATACTTGAAACTGCTCAGTACTGTGTGGTTTATAAAGGAAACTCAGCTTGAGCTGTGATGAAACAGTGGCTAAAGAAAAAAGAAAAAGATTTATGATGTAGATGATACTGAAAAGATGAGTTTGACGATAATATTTTGAATGATAAAAATAAACTTTTTGTGTTTTTATTAGCAGAGCCTGGCACAGAATGCTATTTTTCCCCCATAAGGTGCCTGAACAAGTTTTAGTTTTGCTTCTATTTTGTAAATATGCATCTGCCATTATTCTGGGTTTGGGTCATGGAGGCAGCAGTCTAAGCAGAACTCCCTCTCCCCGGCAACTTCCTCCAGCTCATCCGAGGGGATGCTGACACGTCCCACATCAGGAGAGAGACATAATCTTTCCAGCCTGTTCTGGATTTGCCCTGTGGGCCTTCTCCCAGAAGGACATACTTAAAACACCTCACCTAGGATGTGTCCAGGAGGCATCCAAGTCAGAGGCCTGAACCACCTCAACTGGCTCCTGTCGATGTGGAGGAGCAGCAGCTCTGCTCTGAGGACCGCCTCAGACCAGGTTCAGGAGGCCCACTTTGATACAACAGTCTTTCTTCTGTTTAACTACACTAATCAAGATCAAAGACAAAAGCTCAATTTCCTGCTCTTCAAACCTTGTTTGTCTCAGCTGGCTTAAAGGGAGGATGGTCCTACATGAGAGGAGCTAAAACACCCTGTTTCAGACAGGATGAACTGAGGGGTGGCACCAAGGCTCAGCATAACATAACTAAGGATGATGGATGATTTTGAACTCATGCAAAGCTACTCTAATACAGTCAAAGAATTAAAAAAAAAAGACCTGGAAATGTGCAGAATAGGAAAAAAAGCTGTAAACAGACATCTGGAGCTGAAGCTTACCCCAGGCAGAGGCAGAGGTTGGTACTGCTGCTGGAAGTTGCAGGGTGTGACGTGCACACGAGCCAGTTTGGGACACGTCAGCTCATGAGAACACTTAAACAAAAAAATATATAAAGAGAGCCTGCAATAAGCCCGAGACACTGTTGGCTCAAAGTATGGTTTTAATTAAATGTGCTCAGAGTTAAACGCACCGGAGCAAACACTGATGCTGGCCGGATGTCGTAAACAGTCTTCTCTTGTTTCTGGAATCAGAGAACCCACAGTTTAGTCTGATTAATAGCACTTAGTGTGAAGCTTATGCAGTATCTCTAAATACCTTCAATAAAGTATCTCTGGCTTCCATGAGGATCTGATGGCCTTCTTTGGTCCCATTTTCCACCAACACCTAGAAGATGAAATGAAAATGATCTGTTTGTTATTTTTAAGTCCAGACAGAAAGGTGGAGCTCAGGTGCAAGTTTCATTTTAGTTTAAACTGACCAGATATGAGCTCGTCTTTCTCCACAGAGTGAACGCTGCCTCCTCTCTGTCTTTCACATTCGGCAGCTCTGAGAGGGTAAAAGCTGCAGTGACCAAGTCAAACTGCACCTGGAAGGAGAAACGGGACAGTCAGGATTTATAGTTGTTGAGATTATCTGCAACATTCATGAGATCAAAACAAAAACATGAGATTTTTTACATTTTTTGTATGTGTTCTTTTCTACCACAGAGCCTAAAATATATGTAAAAACATAAGATTTTCAGTAAATGAGCTCAAGGTCGCTGAGATTCAAACTCATCTGAGATTCTTAGCAGATAAATCTATGACATCAATTAGAAGATCCTATCCAGTACAACATCCCATCACCCTTTCAGGCTGAGTGGTAGAAACTGATCTTACCTTAGGAGAGACGGGGAGAAACTGTCTGAAATACACCTGTTTGATGCGAGGTTCAGCACTTTCATCATCACCTGCCCAATTAAAGCAACAACACAACCCGGTCAGTTCTTGTTAATGGCTGTATTTGACATAAATGAACAAAAATAAATAACCTACATCTACCTTTGAGAAGTTGTTCTGCCAAAACGTTCATTGGCCGTGAGCTGTCCACACACACCATTTCCTTCAAAGAGTCACCCCAGCACGAGTGGGACGCCCTGTGTGAGGAAAGGGACGCATCATTAAATTAGGTTCAACAATTTAGACAAAACTATTTACATGCTGCACTAGTTTTGCACACTAACCAGACAACTGTTCCTAACCCAGAACCAAAATCCAGGAGAGTTTGAGGAGCAAAGGAGGGGTCTCTCTTCTTTATCTAAAATAATGGAGGAAAAAAAAAAGTCTAAATCTGCAGGAAAAATAAGTTTAACCACGAAAAACATCTTGCGCTCAGATTTACGGGGCTATTAAATGGAAGCCCACAGTGTCTCCACATAAGCATGATCAAATCCGCAGCACTTTCTTACCTCATTTAAAGCTCTCCTCACTGCAGCATAGCCTGCAGCAAGCCGAGCCGCCATGTAGACCACGCCTAGCTCTTCATCATATCTGAAACACAGCGAGATGCACGTCCATCTACTGCACATCAAACTCACAGTTCACTGGGACTGTCTAAAGACTGATCATCCAATATTACACTTTTATACAGAGAGAAAGCATTTTAAGTCTATAAAAGGTGTGAAATGTTCAGTATTTGTCATAAATGACAGCTTTAGTTTCTCCCACACTGGGCAAAGGAGGCTTTTCCTCCTTTAGAAATAAGTCAAAATAACTGCATGGCTTTGAGGACAGATTGAAAAGTGAAAATTCTGACTAGTTAAATAAATAATGTTACTTCATGGGAGTCCAGTGATACGTCGTTCTTCGGAGCTCTGATAAAACTTTCTTCCTGATGCGGTCTTCCAGTGCTTGCTCGTCTATATCTGCAGAATAAAAGCATCTTTATTTTTTCCATCATATAATCTTGTTGTTGTGTATTATCACTTTTTTTGTTATTTGTCACCCACCTCCTATCTTCTGCATGGCTTTCTCCCACAGTTCTTTCTCCAGGCCCACAGCTTTCTGCCTCAGTGTTAAATCCTCAACCGCTCGTTTCCTCTTCCACAGGAAGTTTGTGAGTTTGCGAGTGTGCTCGGTGAGCTTAGTCACCTGAGCTCCTACAGATGTGGAAGAGCAGCAAAGGGTTTCAACCAGTGAGGCTGGTCAGAAAGATTTGTTATATTAACTGATACACCATTACTAAGCTTACTGTGAATGATTGACTGTGCAGCCATCTGTAGGTCCTCAGGTAGTCGTAGAGTTTTCAGGTTGGTCACACCTGGGTGCTTCCTGTGTGGTTCACCTTTCAGGAAATCTACCTTTGGCTGTGGGTGTGAA
Source organism: Apistogramma diplotaenia (assembly GCA_015052665.1). Lineage (NCBI taxonomy): Eukaryota > Metazoa > Chordata > Actinopteri > Cichliformes > Cichlidae > Apistogramma > Apistogramma diplotaenia. The sequence goes on from VOQJ01004869.1 coordinate 16,576, forward strand.
GTTGCACTCATTCCCTGAAATAACAGGTTCAAATGATGCAGTTTTAATGATGTTTGAATTCAACTGAAATAGATTTAAATGAAAAAAAAATCGGAAATTCAATTAGAACTTGATTTTAGCAAAAGAAACTAAAATTAGTATTTCAGTTACCTGATATATTGTTATAGACTCACCAGCCACTACATTAGGCACAGGTACAGAATTTGGCGTGAACTTGAAAGTATGGATCCATTCTGCCTTGCATCAACAGTTTGGGCTGGTGATGGTGGAGCAATGGTGTGGAAAATATTTGCTTGGCACACTTTGGGTCCCTTAAACTGACCAAGCATCATTTAAACACCGCAGCCTACCTGAATATTGTTGCTGACTATGTCCATCCCTTTATGACCACTGTGTACCCATCTTCTGATGGCTGCTTCCAGCAGCATAATCCTCCATATCAAAAGGCTATTTGAACATAATTATCTCACTGCACTCAAATGGCCTCCACAGTCACTAGATCTCAATCCAATAGAGCACCTTTGGGACGTGGTGAAAGGGAGATTCCCATCATGGACATACAGCTGACAAAGCTACAGCAACTGTGTGATGCTGTCATGTTAAAATGGCCCAAAATATCTGAGGAATATTTCCAACTACTTGTTGAATATTTGCCATGAAAAATTAAGGCAGTTCTGAAGGCAAAGGGGGTCCAACCAGGTACCAAGGAAGGTGTATTTCTGATTTCTTCAATAAAATATTAGAGTAGCTGACAACGTAAATGTAGCATAGAGCCTTTATTCCGAGTTGATAATAAACCCAGAAAACCAGAGTTCCCATCATTACACAGTGTTTCTAGGTTAAGACTACAATGCTATTTAATTTAAACGGCTTATTTGGGGCGAGGTGTGTTTGGGCAGCCTCAGAATGAAGGTAAAAAGCATCTGTCACACCAGTGAGAGCTGGCAACCATGTCATCGGGACAAGTGGACTGAATTCCGCACTAAAAGGTTTAGGTTTAGCCGAGAAATACATATTGGAAATATTTAGTTCTGTGTAGCTTATGGGTCTGACCTCTGAGGTTAAAAGACTGCGTTCTTTGGTACTAACAATCAGTACTCACCCGGCACATCATCTTCCCCACAGCTGTCCTCTGACAGAAAACACAGGCGCCAAATCTCCGCGATGCCATATCTTCTGCATCCGCAAGTGTTTAAATGGCTTAAAACTGAATTTTCATCCAACCCTTCTCAAGTGTCCTAAGAAGCCACGCTAGGAGCTTACCAATCCTTCAACAAAATAACTCCGACCACTAGCTAAGGCGGAACCCTTTAGCACTAAATCTTTGTTCCCATTTAAGAATACCAGCAAAGAGTGTTCACTCCACCTACGGTCCAGCAACTCCGACGTCACCTCTAGACCACTGGCAACACAGGCAAAGTTGGACCTAAATTAAAATAAAGATACATCTAAATGTGTTATAAACTTTGAACTACGTGTCATCTAAAAGAGTCGCCATGATAACGGTCTTAGCGCTCAGAAATCGATGGCCTTTGTTTTTTGCGGCGGAGTGATTCATCTCCACACTAAACGATCGTTGGTGGTACACCGGCAGTCCAGGAAACAGAAGTGCAGTGCGGAAAAGTTTCCCGCCGTGGGTTATTATTGTCGCTGAGGTCCCCCTTCTACAGCAGCCAGATAATTATTTTTAATAAGCCACCATGAGGCGAGCGAGAAGTTCGAGAAATAAAAGCGAGAAAGCGCCAGAAAACGGAGAGACCCTGTCCAAAACAGGTTGGTCCTTGGCTTTAGCCGGATAGTGTAGCTGCTGTAACTACGCTGCCACTGGACTGTGGACATGTTTGGGCAGGAGACACCAGCTTATCCTGTTCAGGGTTTATTTATTGTTCAAATACTGGTACTGTCCATGTAAAAAAATATAATAATTAAAAATTACTGCACAGGAGTCTGGTTAAGGGATGTTTTTGTGTTGTTTATAAGGCTGACGCTGCAGGTTGTGCTTCTGAAATTTAAGACAATTTGTGTCAAATCTTTCTAGACGATGACCCTGACAGTGGTTATTCCAAATAGAATAGAATAGCCTTTATTGTCATTATACAGCTGTACAATGAAATGTGGTCATGCTGTGGTGCAAACCTTCTGTTTGCCTGGATCAGCCAATCAGAATAAAGCTGAATTAAAGGGAACCTGCCCTGAAAGGGAAAGGACAAAAACGGCTTGTTTTGAGGCATTTATTGACTGCACCAAGGCCCAGTGTACAATAATTAAGAGTATTCTGAAATGTGAATCATGCAAAACTGTATGATAGTTTTAGATTTTAAATAAAACTTGGGGCATTTTGAGTTCACATACAACATATTGCATGAGTTCATTTTTTCACACTTAGTTTAGTTCTCGGTTTTGTTTTAGTTAACTTTGATAACCTTGTAAAGAGACATATTTGTGAAGAGTTACATTATTTTGTTTTCTCTATCATATTAAAGACAATAATAAGTTGCCAGAATCCAGGACTAATAAAGTTACAACCATCCCTTCTTTTACCTATTGCTTTGTGATCAGTGTGGCAGTGGAAGGGAGATGAAGGACAGTGGGAACCGTACTCTTCATCAGCCTGCGCCGTCTTGGACTCGGCTTTCTCTTCGGGGAAAACATCTGCCACTCTGTCTCTGGGCTCAGGCACGGCCTACGAAGTTGACCTGAAGAAGATGGTTCAGATCAATCCTGTCACAAAGTACAAACGGAAAATTCGCTGTCAGACTGTTAAAGCAGGTGTGGATTATGTATTGCATCATGTATCTGTTATAGTCGCCCACATATCTGCTTGTTTTAGAATTTTGTTATTCATTTTCTGCCGTCCTCCCTACTTTGAATTTTAATCGGTTTGTTTTAGCTGCCATTTGATTTGCAGTGTGTTTTGTTTTTTGTCAGCAAATCCTACTTTTAAAATTGTGCTTTTTTTCCTCGTAACTATAGTTTTGTTATTTGCTAAAGAAATGCTCTTTGCAGGAATAGCATTCAAAGCATAATATGAAATTTACATTATTTGATTCAAAGTCTTTCTTCTTTTCTGTTAAGAAAGTCCAAATGAAGCTGGTGACGTCGCTGCTCATAACGGGACGCCGGCTGAAGTTAAAGGGGAAGAGGAAGAGACAGAAGAGAAACCTGCAGCTAAGAGGAGGAGAGGACAGAGCAAGAGCCGGTCTGAAGAAATGCCGAAAAAAGCCAACGAAGAAGTAAAAAGTGAAGGTATCGTGGATCCAAGTTCTTTATATGCTACCATTACAAATGAGTTTACGACCAAACTATTGGTAATTATTAAAAAACAGTAACGTTCTTTTGCTGGTTTAAAGCTCAGGTGAACATGTATGTATGGATGTTATTTCACCTCTGTGTGTGTTGAACAGAAGT
>VOQJ01004873.1:2182-16201 GCA_015052665.1 Apistogramma diplotaenia
ATGGGGAGGATCCTTAAAAAAAAACCCCAAAAAAAACAACCTGGGGACCCAACCCCCAAACCACCCCCCCCCCCCCCCACACACAGGTCTAGCAGCTGCTCTCCTCGGCTCCCACACATTCATACAGTTTTAAATATGTATTTAAAGTATTTAATTTCAAATGTGATCATTAACAAAGTGCAGGTAAGTGTTTGAAACAGAGGCAGAAGCTTCATGTCATGTTTGTTTATACCAGGGGTCCTCAATCCCAGGCCTCGAGGGCTGGGATTGAGGACCCCTGGTTTATACCATCCTCAGTATTTGGCTTCGCTTGTATTTGCACTGACCATTAGCTCTTAGTGTTGCTCTGTGTGCACACCTCCACACACCTGGCTGGGCGCTCTGACGGGTGATGTGGAGCAGATTAGAGACGGTGACACCGTTTCCCATCATGCCCTCTTCCCGTCCTCAGGGGCCGTGAAGTACTTGGAGTGCTCTGCGCTGACCCAGCGAGGCCTGAAGACAGTATTTGACGAGGCCATCCGAGCTGTGCTCTGCCCTCCGCCCGTGAAGAAGAGGGGGAAGAGGTGCACCATGTTCTAAGGAGAAAACACTGCTAACACTACACTACATCACCATGAACAACAACCACTACTTCTCTGAGAGGATGAGAAAGAAAACTAGCGAGAGTGAGTGTGCACTGCTGAGATTGCTTTCTTTATATCGATGTTTTTTCAGAATCATATTGGTAGGACCAATATTTAATCAGATTTTTTTAACCATTACAGAATAAGGTCATAGGTTCTCTGTGAAAAACAATGACTGTCCAGCTGCTTTGTACTCATAGAACCGCATCATGTTGCCACGAGGGCTGACAAAGATTTACCGATCTTGTCTTCTTACTGTAACATCTTTTCTTTCTCAGCTACGCTTGCTTGAAATAATGCAGTGTTGACTAGATAGAACGTGAACTGTGAATACGCCTTCAGCTCTGAAGTTACCCTAAGCTTCTGATCTAGGATCAGCACATTCAAAGAAGATCCTGCTGCCTTCACGCCTGCCCGTAATGACGGCAGTGTGCTCGGCGAGGTCGTCCATCCCTGAGACCTGTGGCCACGGTCACACACACAGATGCCGGCGGTTAAACTGTCGGACAGGTGTGTGCGTGCATAATAATTCAAATCCAAACTAAGTTGTCAAAGGAGGAAAGCTGTAGGCGGTTAGTTTATCAGCCCTGCTCACAAAGTCGGCTTTATAACCAACTAAATCTAGTTTTGACTACTTGAGAGTGTTTTCCCTTCATCTTTTCAGTGCTCTTTGTCTCTTAGCTACACATTGTAATGATGGTTAACCAGCTGTAATACCGGTCTAACTGCTTGTGTCAGGTCAGCACAATATTGTCAGTGCCTGCAGGACTGATGGGGAGAGCTGTGATGCTTCCCTGCCAAAGGAACCATTAAAGGAAAACACCTTTAACTCCACTGACACATTCCCTTCGGTTTGTCTTATTAAAGCCATACGCAGATCCATTATCACAGCCTTGTGTTGTGCTTCGAGGGGAAGGATCCTTCTCAATTTTTGAATATTACACGATGGAGTTCAGTCACAGCTCGTCTGTTTCTTTAGTGCTTAGTCAGAAGTGTCGCCTCTGCCTGCAAATCTTCTCACTGGCTTTCACAAACATCTTCTGCTCTTTATGAACAAAAAAATGATAAGTTGAAGACTTATTTGGATACACTACTATACCATGTTCTTTCTTCAGCCTCCTGATCTTAGTCAGTGTCTTTGGGTAACTTTTCCTAACTGTGAAGATGTGACAGATGAGCATGCCAAACACATGGGGGCTGTACAACCTTGCTGCCTGAGTTCTGCCTCTGGGGGTGGAGGAGCTTGCATGGGTCTTAAAATATTCTGTCTTAATTTATCCCATTGTTTTGATCCTGTGTGTGTGTGTGTGTGTGTGTGTGTGTGTGTGTGTGTGCAAGCACATGAATGTGTGTGACACGCAGGTACCTAAGTGCATGCGTGTGTGTGTGTGTGTGTGTGTGTGTGTGGACGGGCATGTGTCGATATCATTGAGACAGCACTGTCTGACAGTTTGGGGTAGTACATAAAAGACAGTATTGTTTTAAGCCAAGTTTTTTAGTGTCCAGTTTTTGGTACTATTTCATATTGTATTGTAGTAAAACACAAGACTTTTCAACAATCTGTGGACATAAAGGAAGGAAAAAATGGATATCAGTGACATCTAGTCATGTACAGAATAATCCTTAGCAAAGGAATGCATTATGAGTATCTATCTACATGTACCTGAATATTTAGCTCGTAAAACTAAAACAATTCAAACTAAAGGGATTATAGTTGCTCATGTTGAAGTTAGAAGTGTTGCTAACAGTGTACAAATAAAGGGGCCAATCTTTGTGGCGTTTGTCATCATGGCAAACAGTGCAGATTGCACCTTTTATGAAATGCATTTCTGTATGGTCGCAGGCCTGCTGTGTGTCTGTCTCCCCCACGTGGTGAGACGCAGCACTGCAGTGCACTCTGTTACGCTGTCTTTGGTTGGCATAGCTGTGTGGTTGACTCATGTCGTGTGGTCCTGCCTAGCTAAGGTGTCGAAATGTAGCTGAGAAGCGCAGCAAAAAAAAAAAATCTACTACTATTGCATGGAAGTTCTCTGGTTATTTGACCCACTGTAATTCTTAGGAGAGGTTGTTTGATGAAATGCATTGGCCATGTACGTATGTAATGTAAGATGACTTGTATACTTGTTCCAACTGTTTGTCTTATTTTTTATTACTTCACATGTCTGTGTGGTGAAATATTTCAATTTTTTGTATACTAAATACAAATGTATATGTAATGTAGTCTGCTTTCTGTCATAATTTACTCACAACCAGCATTTCGCAAATATACCGTCTGTCACGGCTGCACGGTGGTTAGCACTGTTGCCTCGCAGCGGGAAGGTCTTGGGTTTGAATCCAAAACCTCTGCGTGGGTTCTCTTTGGTTAGTTGGTGGTTGTCACCCATAGGTGTGAATGGTTGTCTGTGTTAGCTCTGCACAGACTGGTGACCTTCCTCTCACCCTGTGGTAGCAACAAAATATACTTAAATTACCTAAAGTACTTTATTTCTGGGTACATTTAGCTAATATAATACAGCATAATTTATTAGTAGATGCATATTTTAACATCTGCAGAAAAATAATAGTCAATTATAATAATAATTGATTAAAACTATAGTACAAAGTACAATATCCACCCATTTTTTTCTTTTTCTGGTGCCCATCCCAGCTGCTATAGGGCGAGAGGTGGTGTACACCCTGGACAGGTTGTCTCTCTCTATGAATTATGAATTATTATGACCACACTTCCCTGGAAAGGTTCTTGCATGATATTGCATTAGTGTTTTGTCCTTCCTGTTAAAAGGGAGTTCTTCCTTCCCACTGTTGCCAAGTGCTTGCTGTCTTAGCCTTGGCAACCATTCATACCTATATGCAATTTAGAATAATCAGCTCACCTAACCCCACTCGCTGCAGGAGGGAGCTGGAGTCCTCGGAGAACCCACACAGGACGCAGGACGTGCAGAGAGCCCACAGAAAGGGCCCAGCCAAACCAGGGCCTTCTTGCTGTGCGCCAACAGTGCTTTATCCAAAATATATAGTGGAGCGGAAGCAGAATGAAGCACTTTTTCACATTTATTTCACCACTGAAGTAACACTGAGGCGGAGCTTATATTGCAGGCTAATAATTTGGTCTTGAATGTGGAGGGGGTCTGTATAAAAATGAAGACTTAAAACCTTTTTGAAATTGTCCTCATATGTGTGAAAAACACTCCTACTGTAAATAAAGTTTAACTGCATTGCCACAAACTAAGAATGGTTGTTTAAGCAGACGGGGTCTGTCTGCAGGGCCGAATCTGAACTGCTGGTAGTTTGGTTTGGTTAGGTTAGCCCTCAAAGATCTCAGCATTTTATTGTCTATTTCTTAATCACTTTGGGAGATTTCTTTGATAGGAAAAAAATTATTTGAAAGTGCAGTTAATTCCAAATTTTATGCCCTTTACATTTTCTGAAGCAGTTCAGCGGGCCAGATTGGAGTCTTTGGGGGGCCGTTTCCTGCCCCTGGGCCTTATGTTTGACACCTCTGATTTAAAGGGTATATTTCAATAAAGACAATAGTACAGTCAAATTTTGAGATTTTGTTTTTAATAGTGATTTTAAAATTAGGACAGGAGCATGTTTCCCATCTCTTCCTTAAGCTGCTCTGTATGAGGATTCAATGAATGGCTCAAATAACTGCACACAAAATCAGCTGCTGGTTGTTTCCAGCAATTAATATTCAGCCAGATTCAAACTGCAGTTAAACCGGAGCAAATTAAATGATCGCCAGTGAGATGAGGTGATGAGACAGCGGCTTCTTCTCGCTCTGAGCAGATGGACCACGTTTGGAGGCTGATGTGGGTCAGCAGGACAGGAAGCCTCCATCCACCGGCAGAGTGACTCCATTAGTCATGCTGCTCTTATCACTCAGCAGGAATAAAATGCTGTTCACGACGTCCTCCACCTCTGCATACAGACAAACAGAGCACTTCACACTCAGCTTTCCCAGCAGCTGTTAATGCTAAGCTTTACTCATCTTAAAGCTATCGTTTTGGCGCACTGTGAATCGGGTCGGGATCGTGTCTCATTTCACCCTGGAATGAACTCTGTTTCAGATGAGAGGCAGGAGCCACAAGGACAGGTGTGACCTGTCCTTGTGGCTCCTGCCTCTCATCTATTGCACATGAGTACAGTTTTCCATGCATACAGGTATTGGGTAAAGACAGGAGCTGTACACAAGTTCAGGTATGTGATCTGAGATGACACATCACTGTAATATAAATGGAAAAGTCTTGAGCATTTGCTGCAGATGACCACAGTAACCTGAGGAAACAAATCAGCTGTTCTACGCGATGAAGTCTGACCTGCGAAGCGGCCCAGGGGGATGCGGGACGTCATGGTCTTGACTTTTTCGGGATCGCTCCAGCCCAAGCGACCCATCTCAGTCATCACCACTGTGGGATTCACAGCATTCACCCGGATCTGATCACAAGACAACACTGACACCTGAGCTCAAACGGTTCCAGACCAAGTCACTGAAAAGACTGTTGAGGTCTTTGTTTAGAGATCCCAGCTTTAATCCAAGCATATATATTACATACTGCTTTAAAACACTATAAAACTGAATCTTCCTCGATTTTAATGCTTGCATCCAGAGCTTTGGTATGCTGCCATCCCACTAGCTAATGGCACTGCCATATATGAACTCTCTACAAAATATTCAAATCTTTTTCAACACATAACATAACACAACAATTCTGATATGAGCCAGGTGTACCATACGAGTTAATTATTGCTTTAATTTCAATGGCCGATAAAGCTGGCCAATAATAATTATTAATACATTTCCTGGAAGGGTTCTTGCATGATATGGCCTTAGTGTTTTGTCCTTCCTGTTAAAAGGGAGTTCTTCCTTCCCACTGTTGCTCACAGAGGATCATTTTTGACTGTTTGGTTTTCTCTGTAATTATTGTAGGGTTTTACTTTACAACATAAAACACCTTGAGGTGACTGTTGATTGTGATATATAAATAAAATTTGATTGTTTTCCCAAATTGCCAGATAATTCAAAAATATGCACCATAACCTAAATCATAACACCATGCCGACACCAACAGAGCTCATTTTGTGATGAGGAGGTAAACCGGAGCGAGCATATCCAACCATATGACCGAGCATTAGTAATTGTTAGATGGAGTTTGCACTTAAGTTTTTGAAAGTGCTGTACCTGGTGTGGTCCCAGTTCTAAAGCCATCACTTTGGTCAGCATGTCCACGGCCCCTTTGGTAGCACCTGAGCGAGGAAACGAAGGCAGAAAGAGCAGATTATTACCTCACTTGGCTTCTTAATTCTTTGTTTGCTTGACGTGCTAGCCATTTCTCTGCTACTCACAGTACACAGCGTGGTCTCTGAGGGCACACTGTGATGCCTGGCTGGACACATTAACAATGGAGCCTCCTGATCCTCTGGCCTTCATACCACGAGCCACTAACTGCCAACAGAGAGAGCTTTGTTTGATCTCACAAAAGCGATTTAATGAATCAGACACGTCAACTGAACACCCTTTAAAGCGCTATTCTATTGCACTAAAGCTGCATTATATTGCACTAATTGTTTCACAAACTTTCCAAAACCCAATTTAATCAAATTCAAAAATGTATTTGAACAAAATGTCATCATTCACACAAAAACACAGCATCATCTGCAGCGACAGGTTGGGGATGAGGGAGGGAGCTGAGTCAAGGTCAGAACTTTATTAAGGTAAGAACTGAGCCATCTGAGATTTGTAGAGGTTGCATCTATGGCAGGCATGTCAAACTCGCGGGCCACTTCCGGCCACGCCCCCTACTTCCGGCCGAGAATTGGCGTTAAAAATATGGCACAAATAGGCCCTTTAAGTTACTTTTTTGACATTCCACTTTCTCCTCCAGTTAAGAGGGTTGAGCGTAACGTCAAAAAAGTAACTTAAAGGGCCTATTTGTGCCATATTTTTAACGCCAATTCTCGGCCGGAAGTAGGGGGCGTGGCCGGAAGCGGCCCGCGAGTTTGACATGCCTGAATTTGAGAATCTTAGGTGACCTCCTTCTACAGTTAAAACGCTCATGGGATTTTCAGAAATCTTGACCTCTGACCTCTAGGTCACGGTTGTCAAGATTCCAACTTATTCCAGCTTTATAGTAGATGAACCTGTGGTTAAATATACAATATATTCAGAATATAAACTGAATATTTGAGCATGTGCCTCAAGGACTAATGATGTGTGTTGCTGTTGCTTGACATTTTATATACTGAACATATGAACAAATTAAATGAATAGTTTTCGTTGGCTACAGAATATTTCTGTATACATCTGAGAACAGTTCTGGTGGCTTCTTCTGTACGTCAGTCACAACTGATAATCAACCTCAAAGCTAAACATTTCCAGCAAATCAGCAACTAATCAAATGATGTACAGTGGTTTTGGTAATCCAGCCTTTATTAGTTTACCTGGGAAACATGCAGCACAGCTTTCACATTCACACTGAACGCCCTGGGAACATAACAAACACGTTATCACATGATGAAGCTGGAAGGTCTGGCTCAGACGTTGTTGCACTGCCTTACTGGTCAAACTTGTCAGGTGTGACCTCCAGAAATGGCTGCAGGTTGGCACAGGCGGCGTTATTCACCAGCAGATCGATGGGGCCGACATCCTGCAGGGCCACCTCCGTGGCCCCCCAGTCTGCGAGGTCCACACACACCGGTGTGATGGAGGCACACTGTGAGGTTCAGGGAAACGCAGAGATATTGGTGAAGGTATTAGAAGAACGCGAAGGGAAATCAAAATTGTATGATGAGTTTGGGTTAAAGCAGAACTGTAGCGCCAAATCAGACTCGGCTGCGCACCGTTCCACTTCGAGCTGGAGGCCGGATGAAGCCACCAAGGTGGAAGCCTTCACGCTACTTGGCTACGCCTAGAAATTCTGTCCATAAAATGAACAGAATTGTTGCCAGTTCATAAGAATTCATAAACATACAGGTAATTCTTGTTTCCATTTTATCATCTATTTTCCTAGGGAAAGATAAAACTGCCTACAAATAACGAGGAAGTGCAGGGAATGACTAAGAAATGACCCAGTCAAATACCAGCCTATGGACTCCAAAACCACAAGGAGTTGAGCCAGGAAATCTGGCATCTGTGTTTTTTACTCTTCAAACACAGTATTCATATTATTGGATGCTCAGGAGCCTTTGTACACTTGGGCTGTATTTATCTGAAGTGGAGTCAAAAATATGGAGGAGTTCATGCTGCTAAATCTATGATAATATACGCAGCCTCTTTCTCGTCCCTGATTGGCTTAGCCTAATCACGTAATCATATTGCGCTGTGTGATTACACCTACGTCACCATTATTGACTGAAATGGAGAAAGTGGGGATTCTCCATATGTCGCAGCCGACTCAGGTCACTGAACAGCTGGCAGCAGCTGACAGTGAGAAACTGAGAAATCCCAAATGTCCATAAAGAGTCAGTGTGTTTATAGCATCAGTTCTAGGCTGCAGCCTTATTGATTGTCTAACATCCTGGTCAGGAATGACAGACTGTGACTCATCATTGAGTAATATTAAAGCCATATCTACTGTTCAGCAGGATTACTCAAATCTAAAAATGTTTGCATTATGTTTTGCACACAGTTGCCGTATAGTGATGTTATACATTGCACTGATATCAGCAGACACATGTAGTTTGATACATTATGTAGTAAGTATAGAAAAGTGCAGAATATTTTCTTTCTCTAATTTGTTTATGATGGAAATTAGTTTTTTTTAATCTGTTCTAGGCTGTGGTCATTAGAGGTCAGGGATGGGGCCCCTTGGATGGGTGATTGTGTGTGTGTGTGGGGGGGGGGGGTTACCTCCTGCACCAGACTGTTCAGATCAGCCTGTGTTCGTGTGACCGCTGTGACCTTTGCCCCGCAGCGTGCCAGAGCCAGAGCCGTGGCCCTGCCAATCCCTGAGACACAAAAATCCATAAACACAAAGGCTGATTACAGAGTGGAGATGCTGCTGCGACACACACACTCACACACACATTCCACACGTCTCTGCCTTCACCTCACCAACAAAGCCTTTTTTATTCCGCTTTCTCACTGATGTCACCGGTTCAGAGAACATGCAACTTCATGCAGAGCTCACAGGCAGCGTAATCACAGCTTTTATCACTGCCACTTAGTTACTTTAAATACCTGTAATATTGTTACACCGTAAGCAGAGAGGAGGACACTTTTAACCGTTACTTTTTTCTTTAAGGACCACAGTGTGCCAGCAGCAGCTGAACCATCTGCTCGTATGTATTCTCAGCCTCAGGTGTTTCATCTGTTGCTGTGTGACAGAAACACTTGTGAACTGCAGTTTTGTATTGAATGTTTTCCATCTCCTGTCTCTTATCGGAACAAACTAAAGCTTTCCCCATATTTTAGATGTTTCATGTGTTCTCATTTGTCATCGACCCATTTGAGGGCAACACATTTCTGATCTAATCACATGAGGACTTCAGCTTCCTGCACAGATAATGATTTAAATGTTAAAATAAGTAATAAAATATCTAGAACATGTGATTTTAGTTACTTGTATTTTGGGGATGACTAAACTGTTGCGGAAGGACAGATTTGGGAGGAATTTGCTCGGAGACGTTGGACGTCGTTTTTAAAGCAGCCTGCTGGTGTCGCTGTAAACCGTGTGTGTGTGTGTGTGTGTGTGTAGTCTTCTTTACCTTTTCCTGCTCCTGTGACCAGAGCCCGTTTACCTGTAAATGAAATCTCCATGGCCGGTCGCTCGGGTCACGGAGCCGCTGCAGGTGGAAACACAAAGCGGAGTTGGGAACTGAAGGGCAGCGCTGCGTCACGTGACCTGCGTCACGCGAGCTGACTGCGTGGGCCGATCGAGCTACGCTCAGATAAAACGTGTTGGATCATCCACACGTTCCCTCCGTGTTAATTCGTGTCTTGTGGCTGTGTGACTGCAGGGTACTCACCAGCAGCGCAGCGGGAAGCGTCTGTGTGTGTGCGTGTGTGTGTGTGTGTGTGTGTCTGTGTGTGTGTGTGTGTGTGTGCGCTCCGCTGGGCTCAAAGACCAAAATGGCTCTAAAACCGTGTTTGACTTCCAGGTCATCGTGAACAGCCAGAGCCCACGCACACAGGCAGGCAGGCCGTGGGGCTGGGAAAACACCCGTTAAATCCCACAGAGTTCTAGTTTATAACTTGTATCATAAAGTGTTACCTTGTATGCTCAGTCAATCAGCTGTTCCGTGACGTCAGCAATGCTACACAAATGGAAATGTATGAACTTACATTAACTAAGGTTACTGCAATCATTCACTCTTATCCAACAGCAACACAACTAAGTAACACTGTTTCCAAAATACTTCAACTCTGACCTCTTCGTGCCTTCGCAGATCCACAGTAACCTGTAATTTATGTCACACACACGCGTGAAAGGTTTCACGGAGCGGTGATGGGCAGTCTCTCACTGCCACAGGAGTTTTGTGTTGTTTGTTAATCAAGAAGTTTTTATTGTCATTTCAACTATGTACAGTGTTTACAGTGACTCACTGTAACGAGCTGATGTTTGTGTCTGGCATCAGGTCCTTTTTGTGTTTTTATTTGAGGACGTGACCTGCTTTTATGTGCGTGTGTTACTGCACACTTAAGGTTTGTGCTCAAAACAGGTCGCACATACATACAACATACGTCTGTTGTCGAAGACTACAAAGACCACCTTAACATTAGTTACAAGTGTTGCTAGTTTGCATCCATCCATCTTCTGTCTCCATGATTACCAGCATGCTCAGGACTCACAGCGCTGTTTCAGGTCATAAATTCACTGTGTGAGATGTGTGCATGCTCGAACATCTACACCTGTGTGCACATATGATGTAACACACCTGCTGAAATAACAGTGGGTTGACCTGATGTGACGGTTCCGTTTGTTAGACGGCTGAGCGGGTGCCAGCTCTCGGCTGTTTGGGACGTGAACAGGGTGTGCTCGAAATCTTTAGCAGATGCATCTGTGGTATAAACTTGAACATTTTAAGTGACATCGTTCTCTAGTTGTGCAATCGTTTGGCTGTTCCTAATTCTGGGCTCTTGGGAAGAGAGTAGGCACACACCAGGTTTTCCAGACAGGCTCTTTAGTGTTAGTGGCTTCCATCAGCCAGTTTAGTGCTGATGAAGAGGAAGTGTCACATAATATTCTCCAAGGATTCCCTGCACAGTCTATCAAATGCTTTTTCATAGTCACCAAACCCACTCCGTGGTGTTCACTTTTCTCCGGGATTTGCCAGGAACAGAAAATCTGATCCGTGCAAGATCTGCCCTTCCTGCTCTTGTCTGAGGCGTCACTTTTCTCATCCTGCACAATAGGATCTTTATTCCCAGCTCTTGTTAGCTTTATTATGAATCCCATCCAGCTTCTACTGAGAGACGGTCTCTCCAGCAGGTCCTGAATCTGTCCCTCAGGCATTCCTGTGACTTTATAGCCTCCTGTCAACTCTGTTGCAATCTTACTTTGACTTTTCTCCATCCACAGCCACTCAGTGCTGATAAAACACATTGGCGGTTATCTTGCATCAGCTTTATGAAATCATAAGCAGATCCCAGTGAGCTCATCGTTGTGTGGGTTTAAGTGATTGCAACAAAGCCCTACTGGGGAGGCTCATGACACAACCTCCTATAAATCTAAGATATTTCATAGAAGAATGCACAATGTCATTCAGTTTGCAATGGCTATGAATCTGTCAGTGCATCAGCTTGGTTATGTGCTTTTCTGTTCAGCAAGTCAACGCGACAGACTTAAGGATGCAGAGGTTTTATTCACAAAGGAACAACAACAATAGATGAGCGGCAGGCTTTACAGAAAGCACTCAGTCTCACCCACTGACCTGCAGTGGGACTCACGCTGCGGCTTTTGTGCAAAAAGTTAGGCTGGTGCTGTGTGCCGACACTTTTCACAGACAGAACTGACAGAACATACTGATCCTGGGTGGTGCGAGCGGAGTGGGCGGAGACAAAGCTCTGGTTTTCGCTCGTCTAACGTTTAAGTGTTTTCCGTGCGCACACAGGAAACCAGAGCCGGACTGTCAGCAGTGACGCATTCTTGCCTTACGTTCACTGCACAGAGTTGAATGGCTGAAGATCACAAAACTGCGCTGCAGGCTCAGAAAAGGCTGCTGTGGTCCTCGGACCTCTAGCAGTACACATCTCATGTTGGCCTGTGCAAACAAGTGGAATTTGGGACTTTGCACGTCAGCCTACTCAGCACTTTGAAGTAGGTTTTCTTTCTGCAGCTCAAAGTTTCCATCTGGGTTTAAACTGAATCTGTGTAACACTTTTTAAGCCTGAAAAGCACTAGATTGTACAGGTGTACCAGTGCTGGCGACCTGTACAGGTGTACCCTGCCTCTCACCTGTCAGCTGGCATAGGCTCCAGCCCCCCTAACATTAGCTTTGGCTCCACCCACTGCACTGCAACTGCTTGAAAGAAGTGTTTGTGTAGCAAAAATTATAACCTATGCAATGCAAGATTACACAACAGGAGCTCACACTAACACACTCCAGTTATTAACTCCCAGGCAGCTACAGTTGGTTTACATTATAGAAGTGCCAGGTTCAACCACAAACACACCTGCTGGAAATGGGAGGAGCGACACTGAGGAGTGTGTGTGGGAATGACCGGCTGCGACTTTACACTGGTGTGCCTTCAGTCATACTCAACTCATTTCAGTTCATCTAAGCTCGTTTGTTCCTAAAATCTAATAAAAGCTCGGAGTTGAACATGCTGTCATTCACATCTTCTTCTTCAGGCTCAGAAGTGAAAACACAGATCTTCACACACCACACTGATCTCTAACCGTCTGTGAAACATGAGCATTAAACCTTTTTGCTTAATCTAGCTCATCACTTTAAACACAGCGACTCAAAAACAGTAAACTGTGTGACAGCAGCACGTCAGCCCCTCACTTTACACAGCACCATCATCATTACATGGTGATTTACATCACCACCATTTAAAACACTCGTGTAGAGTAGGAAAAGCGTTATTTAAGAACCAGTTCGTGTACCACACTCCACTGGAGAAAAGCAGGCATCATTTCTAAACCTCACACTGCTTCCGACCACAGCTGACACACAGCTGAAGGAGTCGTCCACCGCCTTCAAACAGTGTTTAGGATCAAACCAGTGTATTTGATATTAGCTGGAAGCTAAGCTGGCTTTTTTTTGTCCACTACAAATTGGAGTAACAGTTACATAAACATTGACATGAGCCATGTAAGAGTTTTATTAAGTTAAACTTTTACAGACATCAAGATTGCTTGTGTCCATTTCATTTCTCTGGGAACCTAAGCTGGAGGTTCTGATGAGCTTTTGTAAACTGGTTAGGAAAAGACACGCAGGTTTAAAACACGGAACGTCGGACTGGCCGTGTGAACTTAGCAACAGTCGCTTCATCATTCAAGGATCGCCGCCCCACGAGCACCCGGAGCCTGACCAGGATCTCTGCAGGCTTCAGGTTTTTAAGATCATCAAATGCTATTTAATCACAGTTTTTCATGTTAAGTGCAGATATCGATTTTGAACATTTAAAAGGAAAAAAAAAAGAAGCATAACTCATATATACATTAAACAAATCAAAATACCCAATGTAAGTATAAACTTCCTTCTGGTTTGTGCAGCAGGTTTCAGGTTCTGGAGACGCATCTTGTTCAGCTTCCAAAGGCTGCAACACGTTAGCTACATGAGCTCTGATAACTTCTGCCCACGCTGCGAGTTTGCATGGAAGGTTTCTGCATCCACATTGGTTTTATTTTGCTTAAAACTTGTTCTTGGGGCTATTTTATAATCTCCAAACATCCCGAGGGAGACGAATTGGAAATGAATGTTACTGACGATTAGGGGTGGGCGGATCGATACTTATATCGATAGTATCGATACCAGGTGAGGATCGGTATCGGATCGATACCACGGCAAAAATATCGATTCTTTTGCTGCAGTTTCTCTTCAATCCGTTCAGCAAAATTACTCGAATTTCCTCACTGAGTTCGTGCGAGCACAGCTTCAACTCTCTCTCTGCAAACAGCGCGCCCTCTCTCTCTCTTTTTTACAGATATCTGTGTGCAATGGAAGACATTTTTGTGTTTATATTGTTATATTTATATTTTTGTTAAATTGTTGCTATTGTTATTTTGCACGAGTGACCTTTTTCTTAAACAAATGTGTGTTAATTAAAAGGTAATAAGGGAATTGTTTTATTTTTTATACTTTTGCATATCTTATATTGTTCTAGTTAATACAAAGCATGTTTATTTGCCTAAAAATTTTGTCCTGTTTCATTATAATCAACTAACTAAAGGCAAAATCGCAAACTATTCAATGATCATGAGTCACATTTCAAGTAAAAGGTCGG